>JAAAKL020007277.1:3007-17061 GCA_010016065.2 Carybdea cf. marsupialis auct. non (Linnaeus, 1758) | reverse complement strand
ATCTATTCAGCTCGCTAAGACACTTATAATATATCTAGCAAGGAAGTTAGTTTGTGTTGAAGGGAAAATATCGTTGTTGTACGATGCATGCTATTGTTTCGTAAATAGTTTTCAATTATAATTATGATGAGTTCCACTCCCCCATGCTAACATGTATTTTGAAATACCTTCTATTATGCAAGAGGGAACTAATAGACAAGTACACCTGTAATTGAATGCAGAGTTAATAAGAAATCCATTACCAGAAGTCAAGTAACAATCGGAAGCTGACTTTCACGCAAATACTCCCTCAAATTTTTTCACGTGAGGGCAGTACTCCTACAAATCGGACAATTGAGTGGAATGCCCCAGTGCACTCACCCCCGCAGTCAAGGGTCTACTTACACGTACTAAAATTGTAAATTTATAAAACTCCCAAAGTATATACATTTTCTGTGAAATTGAAGTGAACACCCAGAATTTTCAGGCACGAGGCGCCACTGGGAGCAGCATAGGGGTTTTTTGATATTTAAAAGAACTTTTCTGTAGTAAACACTTGTAAGTGCCTCTACTCAACGAAACCTGCTCATTTATAAAGTTAAGATAAACATGTTGGGCTTAACCTCATTGGGTTTTTGATCCAATACTTTGAATCTCATCTTTACATAACTGGCGGCAATTAACTCAATTTGCAGGACTGGAAACAATTATGATGTCTGAATATTCCACAAAGTGACAGTAATTTAGGTAGAAAGAAGTAGTTACCAATGCCATAATATGTATATATGTAGCCTACTATTAAGCAGTGGTAAAAATTGAAAAGCAACTTTCGTGACCACTGCTTAGTAGTATTAGGCTCTACCTTGATGTATTGAGGACTCTAGCAACAGTATCAAACTTGTTGGTATGTATATATGTATTTATGTGTATATATGTATGTATGTATTTATGTGTTTATTTGTTTTGCCATTATACAACAACAACAGCAAAGTAAATACACAGATGAGAACACCTCCCCCCCCCCCCAAAAAATGAAAGCAATAAACTTCCTCCCTAAAATATAGTGCAAGGAAACTATGAGTAAAAATACAACTAGTATACATGGTAATACATTAATACTTTTATTAAATCATGATAAAATTAGAAGAAATAAAGTTTTTTGAGGATAACATGATTGACATGTTACACTAAATCACTCATTTTACAGCACCCTGTATATTCAGGATGGCATTAAAAGATTCAAATTGCCCCTGTTTTCATAGTGGACCCTTTATAGAGGTCTGTTCCATAAAATTAAACTAAACTGGAAGATATCCAATGAAATAGAGTATTTAAGAGGGATGTTTCTAAATCGTATTTTTCAATTCTGTATGACAAGTAGATGATTAAGAATAATGGTATGAAACTTCTTTCCAAAGTTTGAATTTGTTAGAAAAAGTTGGTGGAGTTTGTCTAGTATCAAGGAAAACCAAATAGACATCATTGGTATACCCATTGTGATATAACTCCAATTACACAAATGATGCCTAAGAAACTCGAAAGCTCCTTGTTCAATGTCACCTACAGTCTTTTAGTATGCAAGGTCATAGCAATTTGATCACTCATAATCGTAATCGTTGTGTCATGAGCAAAATAGTACTGGATTTTACTGTCCTTCATAAACATCTTGAAAACTCAAGGAATTAGTTTCACCTTTCATGAAGTGCTCAATTGTGCTTTTCCCCCAAGTATGAAATACTATAGGTATCAATTGCTTGCCTTCTTTCAGAAGTAGATAACACAATAATGTGTTTCCTTAGATGATAATGGCAAAGTGTAGTGTAGAGATGTTAGAGCAGTTAACTTCAGGGCACTTCTCAGTTATCATTCTTTGTGGCATATAGGGACTGCTTGATATTTACTTATTGAGCATGTCTAGTGAAATATGACTAAAACCATTGTAGATCTTCACTATTTATAATTCATTTTAAAGGAAGCTTTGATAGTGATATCCAATGATTTACAATATGAAATGTAGCCAACCGAAGCAGGAAAACAAAGTTGCTTTTATCCATGGTACAAAGAAGGTTGTGGTGGACATGTAGCAGATCACATTTTTGTATGGTGTTTGGAAGCTGGTTCAAAGTGTTCAACCACTTGGCTAGCATCAAGAAAGGAAGGCTTGATATTAGTGGAAACTGGAAAACAGTTGAAATTCCATCTGAGTCAACTTAAGAGAAAGGAAAATTGCAGCATCTTTCAGATGGCTAGTTATGTACATGTGCCAGTATAGGGTCGACAATGTATATTGTTTGAAATAGAAGGATTAACTGACTTTTGTAAGTTGTCATTTGTGATCGTAGAAAATGGATAAAAGATTAGGAGCACTGTCAACAAGTAGCTTTCTGCTATGTTTATAGGGCTTAATTGCATCTCATCCTTGTATTTGATGTCAGGGCATTAGTATTGATGACTGTATACCTTACCATGGCCTCCAGAACTTAGAAAAATTAATATGAAACACACAAACTATCAGGCGTATGTATCAGGGTGTACAGTATGAGGAAAGTAAAATAAAAGGAAAATAATTCAATAACTTTGAAACAGTGCAGGCTTAAATTTTGACACCTGATACTTGTACATAGTTAACCAGTTGGGTGCCCTTTCACCCATACAAAAATTTTTTTTTTCCATGCTCATTTGCTTACTCTTATCTTTAATTGCTCCTTTTATGGTAAGGGGTTCAATGCCCTGAATAGACAACTATGCCTAATTCTGTTTTAAGGCTTTTTATTAGCATATTTCTGTGTCACAAAGGAAAGCAAGCTTATTTTGCAAGAGTCACATGTTTTAGCAATCAACAAGGTGATAGTAAGTCATTTTTATAGTAGGGCCAAAGCTTCTGATTCTTTCCAGTTAGTTTAAACACCCAGATAATCATAAAAATGGGCTGCATTATCCATTTGTAAAGGCATTTGCCCAAAGTATTTGTAACTATTAAATGCTTGATTCATTTCAACACTAATTTCTGACGTACAGATATTTTTTTGCTTTGATTGTTACTCATATTGTCATGATGTTCTTGGCTTTTTATTTAATCTAAGTTAAATATTTTTGGAAGTACTTTTTCTTTCACTGCACAATAGGAGTTTGTATGTGCTATCTTAGTCATAAATGAAAGGTAGTAGATCCACCACGAATGTCAGGAAGCACAAAAGATTGATCTGTGAGATTTAATTCTCTATTCTATTTTCCCTCCTGATATATAAGTGATTGCCTCTTTCATATGGCATATTATGAAATAATAATACTATCCTTAATTGCTTCATATGGTTATTGCTATATTTAGTGGCATTATTTAAGATATTCAATTCATAATATCATAAGGAGAAGAAGCTGTAGTGACTTTGGGTTTTCCACTGGATAATGTCTATGATCTTTTATTGTATCTGTCATGAAATCAGTAGCATTTTACTGTCATTGCTTTTGAATGAAATTATGCATATGTTTTACTTTGAATGTATTTTATTTTATACTGGAGGGATTGCAAGTAACATAGAAATTTCAGATTTAATATTCTCATGTAATATGTGAATTCATTGCTGCTGTTGAATACTAGAAACTAGAGTGTCAATGATTTCTTACATTTAGTAACAGTGCTGGATCCATCTGCAGATGTATTGGAGTTTACCACATATTAGGATTCTTTATGCAACAGTGCTTGTTTCTAGTTTTTGTCAGTTATCTGCTTCAATTTATGTCCAAGATTAGATACAAAATCAGGCTAAACGAAAAATTTGTGTTGAATATATTTGGTGACTTATATTTTGATCAGTCAAGCCAGTCTTCCTCAGAGTACACAATTTAGGTATTTTTAGCCATCATTAGAAAGACCTTGTCATGTGACAAAAATTTAAATATTGTTGTCATTGAATGTAGAGAGAACGTACAGGATTGTGCGCATGTTACATCAGATGATGGGATACACTAATTACAATCATTTAAGGCATAATGAGGTACAACCATCATCATCATCATCATCATCATCATCATCATCATCATCATCTTCATCTACGTTAAACATCAATTTCCATGCTAGCATGGGTTAGACGGGGTTTTCCTAATAGCTCTGCTCCAGGCCTCTTGATCTTGAGCAAGGCCTGCTTCTGATTTCAATTGTTTCAAATCATTCCTGATAATTTGTGTCCATGTTTTGCATGGTCTGCCTCTGCCTCTTGTTCCATCAATGTCGATCACTCTGCATTTACTGACTGGGTTTTTGTTTGGAGAAAATAATAGAGTTATATCATTAATTCTTTTTAGTTATTAATTAGTTATTAATAATTATTAGTTACTAATTATTTTTAATATCAGCTTGGTACAGCTGTTTTGAATTCTTTACGCTTGCTCAACATATGTCCATGATGTGTGTCAACTGTATATCTTTGTTGTATTTTCTTAACAATAATAGAAATCTACAGCATTAGTTTATTTCCAACCTAAAACATGGGAATTAAGGTTACATATCATGATTGATGCTGAAAACATATGGTCTTTCATAAGAGATTGAGTATTCAATTATGTGTCAGTTTTTCCAATGTTTTTTTTGTAATGTAGACTTGGCAATAAGGAAACAATGTTTGCGTAGTTGAGGTAATAGTAAATTAATGCAAACTAGAGATAATAAATACAAATAATAGTGCAATCGTGCCCTATTTATCAGTCCTATTCTCATCCATAGCTTATTTTCAATATCATTAATTTGTGTTAGCCAAATACTTGTTCATTTTGAATAGCATGTAAAAAGTTAAAATCATCCTTTTGATGCATTCTATTTGTTCCAGTTTTTGGTAGAAGTAAGTATCAAGTAATTTATTCTTGGTGGTATTGGTTTTGTGTATTAACAATGAGTTTCTCAATGCTATACAGTTGGCCGATATTGTTGCTTTAGAATAATGTATTGGAGATGTCAGCAGACAATTGTACACTTTGTTTGGTTAAAGAATTTTTTGGTCATTCATCTAAATGTTGGGCAAGAAAAAGCTAAGAGTCAAGCCCTGTAGAACTCCATACTTGATTAGGAGATATTCAGTTTTAGTTTCTATTAGGTCTACATACTGCTTTCTAGCGTCACTGTAGGTAGTAAACTATGATTAGTTCTAAAACATTAGGACCATAGAATGGGTGCTTATCTGTAATATTGTTATGGCCCACTATGCCGGAAGCCTTAAGAGGTCAGTAAATACTCCTAGGGTGATTTTACCCATCGTTTGCCTCTATGATGACCAAGTAGTTGCTTTGAGTGCAAGGCCTTGTCACCTTTGGAATGCTTTTAAAATGAAAAAAACATTATGTCAAGAGTTTGAAAAGTGCAGAAAATATGTTATCCCATATTTGGATAGTAGGTATGTAATTTTCTAATTTAAGATTGTCCTTTCCTAATTCCTAATTTTCATTATGTTATGAAGTATTCTGGTGTTCTGTGATCTGTAACTGTACGTGGTTCAAAGGCTGTCAACATCCTAGATGATGGGGAAATGATTTTCATACCAAAACTGTTTTATCTAGGAGTCAGTTTCATATGAATGTTTTGTTGGCATTTATTCTAATGAGTGATTTTATGGCTGTCATCATGATTATCTGTGTAATCTTTTAAGCAGATAGGAACTTTATTCTTCTAGGTTAGGTCCTATATCTGTTTCATTAACATACAAATGCAAAAACTATTTGCTTGTTTGTATGCATTGTAGTGTTCTATCAATTAACATTTCTTTGTAGTCTACTATATTTGGTACATGTAGATTTATTCTTACATTTTGGTATTATGCCAAATATCAATTTCCATATTTAACTATCTTCCTTGACATTAATTTATATTCTCAAGTATAAAAGACGTACTGTAATACATAATTTTTACCTTTTTCAGTTGAAGTATTTTAGGTATCTATTGTATACAACTTTTGCTTCTCAATCTTGTTTTAGTATTGCTTCTTGTAAGAAGATTTCAGTGGACTATTACTCACTCATCTGTTGAACATTCTTTTCTCCTTTCTTTATTTATTGCAGTATGTGTCTCTTGAAGTTCATTGACAAACTTCAATTCAGTTCCTTTAATTCAATCCTCATTGACAAGTCATCTTGATTCAATGGAAATGCATTGCTGTCAACCTTTTTCATTGATGATCTAAAACTTGCACTAATAGCTCATGCTGCTGCATTACTTATGTGCTCTATTGCTTCCTTCAGCTTTTACTACCAGTTTCTACCACTTTGCTAGTAATATCTCATATAGGGAGCCAGCTATCATCTTTGAAAGACATAAAGGTACAAACGTCTGCCCACTATTTGATGAAATCTGGCTTTGCTTGGTAGACATTAAGGAGGCACAGAAATTTTGCACCAAAATTGTCTCATCAAGTAATGTGGTTGTGGTAGGCAAACTCAGGGTCGGTTTGAAGTCACGACCCTCAGATTGTGAGTCTGATACTCTACCACTATGTCATTACTGTTGTTGTTCCATCTTCCTTTGAGCATTTTTGTCTTCCACCTTCAATTTTCAGTATTACTCCGTGGTAGTTATTGGTATTTTTCGTACATTTCAAGACCCAGTTTTACTTTGGATATTTATTATTAAGAGTTACTTTATTGTGGTCATGCTCCATCTTTTAAGATAACCATTGTGGAGTCTTTATAAGTTGACAGGTTTATGGATTGACACTTCAATTTGCTATAGCTTCAGAAAGGACCATTTGCCTATGTAATTTGTATTGACCATGCCCATTTCTCTCCTTTTGATTTCATCAATCTTCAATTAGGCAGGTTTTTTCCATCCACAAGTTGGATAATGTAGTTAGCTAATTGGAAACAATCAACACCACTCATGATGCAATTGTTGTTTGGAGATATTTTCTCCTTAGGTTGCAAAGGTATCTTAAATTGTCATTCTTTATATCTAGAAGTGCTGATGTAGACCGTAGATTGAAAAGTAAACGATAGCTCACTGTCTCTAATACTCATCTTTGTAAATCTGGGAGGTAAAAATAGAAGCCTAAAAAAAGCATAAATATGATGTAAATAGTGCAGCTGATAGCAAGTAATAAATTTATTAAATGTTCCAGGCTTTCTTTGATTCCTATAATTGTCTTTTTTTACAAGGGTATAGTTGGCTAATAATAGGGGCAGGAAAGGGGACAATAGGGAAATTTAAAAATTCTAAATAGTATCCAATTCTGTTATAGTAGAAATAACAGTAGGTTTGAATTCTACAGGGAAGAACTGATTCCTACGCTCAATTTGAGGAGTAGCGTGGCTCAAAAGTGTTGGAGGGCAGCACTTGCTTGAAAATCCAGACTGTGCGAAATTGTATATGGATGATCGCTTCCATATAATAGGTATAGCTAGATATGCTGGTCACTCAGCTGTTCTGGAATTCTTCCACATCAAAACAAGAAAACTGTTGCTTTGTAAATTAAAAGATTTTGTCTTTTCATTGGGTATTTTCGGTTAATCATTCTGTTCCACAGACACTGATTGGTCAAAGAAACACCAGTCAGGCAGTCAGAGTTCTGATTGGCTACTTTTAAAACAGAGTTGGGTTAATTCATTTTTTCTCAATTTCAATTCTGACCATTTTGTACTCTGAATAGTGTCAGACGAAAAAAGCTTTGCAGTACTAAAATGTTTTCGCTCTTTCGTGCAGTTTTACTTTTTGGTACCACCAACAAAATTTCCAGTTTGACTAGGATGTTTTGGGATGGGATGTGCACCTTGATCTGCAGTATTGAAACTATTTAGAGATTACAAATGTATGCAACAGCTGTCATGAGAGTTGGTAACACAGCACACATTCAGCTAATTTTGGTAGTGAAAGAGATTATTACTTAGGATAACATCTAGCCATTTTTGTTATGTAGCTCTTACAGACACTGAATGGTCAAAACACAACAAGCAACCAAACAGTCAAAGTCGTGATTGTCGTCTTCAAATATTAGTTAGCTTTTTTAAAATGTAGCAGATTCAACTTCAATTTCTTTAACTCATTTTGGTATTCCATTCTGACTTGATATGCTGCGAGGAGTGTAAATAGCTTTTCAAGGCAAAAAATGTGTTTTATCTGTGCATTTACACATCACCCGAGTATCATAACTAGGTTTCTTTGGAATTTGTTGATTTTTTACGTTTGTCCATGTGTTTTTTTTCAAATTTTTATCTTCCACTGTACTTAAATTTACATGCAAAAACTGGATTTTTAAATGATTAAACGGAAACCTTTTCGCAAGATCTCTTAAGATGGTAGACAATGTTATTGTGGACATCTGGACTGGCAGATTTGATCACCCTACATCTACAAATTTGACTGTAGATGATGTTGATGTCGTTTTTTCGCCGTGCACTCTGCTGGAAAAGGGCTAGGGTGGTGCCCATGTACATGGGACTTGATATTGAAGCGAAGAGCACTTAAAGACCAAATGCCGTTTCTAAAATCACTGATTACCCTTTCCGGACATAGAACCAAGACCCTGTGGAACTGAAAGCAAGCAACCTATCCAATAAAGCACTGCGGCTCCAACAGTATCTGTGGATATTGCACATGACTCTCCTATTCATATTATGCATGGACATTGTATTAGTGACAACAAAATAACTATGTTTGCAGATGTCACGTTGACAGTTGATTGCATTTTTCCAGAGCTCGCTTTTTATGAGCTGGTAACCAGCTGATCAAATGTTTAAATTCATTAAGAAATTGAAGATTTGGCTACCATATTCAACGTGTGTACATCTTGGATGTAATGATGCAGGATTTTAGACAGTTGCTACTCTTGCAGTTAGTACGGTTATTTTATATCCTTAGTGTGTGTAACGAATATAACATATGTGTCTAAACTCCCCTTAGATTAGAAATTATCGAAATCCACGTTCTATTGGACCGTATAATAATTCTAGGGTTGACTGGTTTAAGAAGAGGGTGAAATAACTACTTCGGTGAATTGTGATAAACGTTACGAATTGAACATGTATTGTATAAATTCCAAGAGATGAAATTCCAAGAGATACATCGAGAGGGTTCAAGATTCCAATTCTGACTTAAAAGATAAAGCTTCAACAACTAACTAAAATCACCAATGTCAATACATTTCCTGTCCATGACACGTAACAGGAAATAACAATACAAAGTGAATAGTAAAGATTAATTTTCCTTCTTACAAACAATGGTAAATCCAAGATGACTAATAGCCTCGTTGTGAACGTAGCCAATTTTCTACAGTATGCTATTTCAATCAATGACGACATACTTTTATATTGTTATGGTGGTCTCCAAAGGGTCTATAAATCAGTGTTAACGTAAGTCAATTTTATTAGGATTATGCCAATGTGTCAATGAAATCGGTGTCATAACATTCGGGTCTTTTTGCTCATTTTGTAGATATGACCTTGTTCGGATTATGTCCTGCAAGGGATCCTCTCAACCTCCTTATTTGTAAGGAATGTCAGAAGGTGTTGTATCCTGTGACGTTAAAAAGACATTATGGTAAGTTATTTTCTTATCTTTCGCTTCCCTTCGGATTGCTTTTATATGGTTGTGAGGCGAATTGGTATTCCTGCTGCCTAAGGAAGCAATTGCATTTTGGAGTTCCGATACAAGTGTTTAGTGTATGAACGCATAAGGGAGAAAGAGCGCACAAAAGGCGCGCAAAGGGAGGATTTCCCTCTGCAACAAGATTATCTGCAAAAATTTTCCCCAAGTAGTTACCCCAGCCTGCGCCCAATGTGATAAAAGTCCCTTTTTAAAGCAACACATCCGCACCGCTTGAATATTGTATACTGCTACTTATAATAAAGGGATGCCCGACAAGTTTATAATCTTCGTATTTGTCAGACTTCCAGGGCGTCTATATGTTTAGAAAGTATACAGAATAAAAGGCACGATTTAAAAAGCTATCCATGAAATAATAACAGAGGCCAGTATAACTAGAGAACGGGTAGTGTACCTCAAGAGAGGAAGCGGTTAAAATTTTTAGGCTTAGGGAAGAGGGTGCATTCTAGAGGGTGCGTTTTTAGTAGTATTTTCAGTACTGTTATTGCGAACGTCTACCATTGCCTTAAATTATTTTGTACTCGAATTTACTGTATTTTCATTTGTCGCACAACTGTTCCATGAAATGGGCCTAGTATGTTGGTAACCTTGAAAATCTATGTAGCCCAGTTGTTCTCTTATCAAGTCAGATTTATTAGAACGTATATATGTGTCAATATTTCGTTCATCCAAATTACATAGTTGATGATACCCCATGGCTTTGCGTTCCAATTATATGTATTTTGGCTGTTGCAATGATGTTAGTTAACAGGTTGGGATCAGTTATTTATCCTTGTGTCTCAGGTGTTGCCCATTGGCACAAATAGTCATCAGTAGTTCTTATCCTTCCCGTTGGGTACTCGTAGATCGTTATTCATTTGCATTTTATAATACCACATTCTTATTTTTTTAGACACGGTAAATTATAGGTGAGACTGGCTGTTCTTAACATTTCGCCAGCTGAAATGTTCTCAGTCTGTTCCTGATACGAACTTTTTCAAACAAGCACCATTATATCCAAGAGAAAGGGAAAGAGGAAATATTGTACGACTTTCAAATATCAAACTATGACATTTTCTGCAAACCAAAAGCAAATGTTGCCAGTAAAGCTATCCGATGTTGACGTTTCCTGTGTCTGGTTTACTTCCTCATCTTGGTGTTCATAAAAACACCTGGACGAAGTTTGTTCTCAACTTTAAGGCAAATTCTAAGCTCATTTTCTTTAACAATTGTTCTTATAAAAAAATAGTGTGAGGTTAAAGCAAAGCCTTCGATTCGTTGCATCTAATTTATTGCTTATTTTATATCGTTGCATATTTCATTGCACTGTAAGTCATTTAAGAAGTATTGACCGTCTTTTCCTAATCAGTTCTGAGCTTCTGTTGTATTATATGAACATTCCTTTCTTGCTGATTCTTTTCAAGATCATGTGCGTGTGGTTTTTATTATACATTCTATTTTGCCCATTTTCAGAACGACGGCATGCAAAATTGCTACCTACAGTGAAGTCCCCGCCAAGACACACCCTGGCAACTCCAAAAGAGATCAAATCCCCTTTAAAGCACCAACCGCCCTATAACAAATCCAAAATTTTAAAGTCACCGGACAACAGCTTCATCAGAATTGAAGAGGTTTACCCCACTGACAACAATGTGAAAATTGAAGAAGTGCCTTTGACTATACCAAATTTTAATCATACTGCCAAGCTACCAAAAATTAATATACAATGCCTGACAGGATCTTCAGGAAAAGCAAAAACTTCTCCAGTCAACTCTAAGCCTCCACCTCCTATTCTGGCGCCTACAAAGAAGGGTACAGGAATCAAAGGTGCGACTGAAGTTAAAGAATGATACTTTTTGTTAGTCAATGGCATCCTCGAAATCTTTATTTTATTGTAATTTGTATCGTCATCACTATAACCACCCATTATTGCGAACATAATGATCATCATCATTATCATCACCGTCAACCTCTTTGTTATCATCGTCATCATCATCATTACCATCATCACTCTCACCACCGTCATCGCCCTGACCATCGTCGTCATCGCCCTAACCATCGTCGTCATCGCCCTAACCATCGTCGTCATCGCCCTAACCATCGTCGTCATCGCCATCGCCATCGCCATTGTCATCGTAATCTCCATTATCGTCTGCCTGATACACCTCCTCCTTATCTATCGTCATCACACCTGCCCCCTTCTCCTCATCTATCATGATCATCTACGTCTTCCTCCTCTATCATCATCCGCCTCCTCATCTATCATGATCGTCCACGTCTTCCTCCTCTATTCTCATCCGCCTCCTCGTCTTTCACTCTCATCCCCCTCATCCTCTTCATCTATCACTATCATACCTGCCTCCTCCTCCTCATTATCTATGATAATCATTGATCGCCTTCTAATTGTCATCTATCATCATCCACCACCTCCTCCGCCTTATCTGTTATTATTATCTTCCCCCTCCTCATGTATTATTATCATTATCATTTATCATCCGCTTCTACTTCATCATCTATCATTACACATCTATCATTATAACATCTACCGCCAATAATGTTACGCTACATCTCGTCTTCTCTTCCTCCTCGCTTACCAACCCTTCTCCTTTTCTCTTGCCATCGTCCTCATCCCTAGTATCAGTATCACCATGATAGTCATAGCCACTACAAGCTTGGTCGTTGTCGTTAGTGAAAGTGTTCTTTGGCCTACGCGGTTCTGCTTTTTCTTGCTTTAGATAAAGAGTATGACCCAGATAGACATTGTGGAGTTTGGATGGCGGAGCAGACGCGAAATTGTACCAGGTCTCTTACATGCAAGGTAAGCATCGGTTGCATGATATTCATCTTATTTTAAATGCATGTACCTCGAGTGCCAACCCAATTTAAGCAGTTTCTCGTGTATGACATTTCTCAGCTGGCATAGTGAAAGCCATTATTGAAGGCAACATCACGTTACGATATCCAAAGTGTAGCTACTTCTGTCACTATCACGTACTGTTTTGATTTTCAAATCGGCACAATTTTGCCATGCAGAAATTACTTTCATTTGGTTTTGAGGACCTCGTTGAGACCCAAGTTGCCTTGGCCAGTCCTTTGGTCATCTTTGCTGGTGTTACAGTGGAAACTTCTTCCCGTTTTGCAAAACAGAAATTTTAAATGTAGAGACTTATACTGTATGAGTAATGCCCATTGTTGTGTTGCTAGAAAGTTCCCTCCAAAACTCAACGATTTCCTCGTTTTGACTTTTGCGCCATACCAGTACTGATGTTGACAGATGAATCACCCGTCCCTTCGCCTAAACCACCCAATTAGTCCGCCAAATTGCCCAGTGCCGCATTTTTAGGGTCAATCCTAAGACTCAATGTGTCTCCTTTCTTACCCATACATGAAACGAAGTTGCAAACTACGGATTTTTGGTCTCAAAATCGATCAACATCCTGCCCAGTCTGGAAAGGCTGACCAACGCTTAGGATGTTCTATGCATGACCGCATTAGAGTACGCCCAGTTCACTTCAGTAGGGAGCCAAGTGTATTAAAGAAACCCTGAGTTTCCTAGTTATGTTTTGGCCGTTACGATATGTCATTGTTGTATCTGAGTAAAAGTTGTGACGTGAGTATTTCAATGAGGAAGTTAAGTTGTGAACATGGAATTCGATCAAACTGCTTTCTTCTATCACCCCTATTTACCCACTCTCTTAGATGTGAACAATCACCATTTACAGAACTTACATGAAAAACAGTTTTGTAACTGCTGTGAAGATCCTGTATAAAGATTATTAAATAATGAAATAGATCACACCTAGAATAGAACTTTGCGTTACAAAACATAGGGCTTTTCACGATTTTACTTCCCTTTACGTATGTAAGTCATTGGCTTAATTTAATTTTCTGCTAGCTTTTGAGAATGACGCTTTTTTCTCACCGAAATTTTTTTTGTCATCTCAACAAATACGCCAATTTTCGAAACTGTGGGTTTGGAGTGCCAGAATCAGCCCATAGCTGTTTAATTAGATAGTCTCCATGGAGGTTGATTCCCCACCAGAGTTTGTAGGGTCGGAGCATATAATAGGGGCTAGTCTTCGGTGGGCTTCTACTCAATGCGGTATATTTACTTATCGTTCTAGGTGATTTGTTTAATCTTGATGACTCGTGGGGTCTAATAAAAATTTCATATTGCTCGTAGACACATTCGTTGTCGCTGAGACGTGCCGTTCCAGGCCGATCGAAAGCGTTTGATACGCTGCTCGCAGAGCACAAAGCTAAAGCAAATAGTATTAAAGAGGTGGGATTATCTTCAGGAGGATCAACACCGACGCCATCACCGACTAAGAGTGCCTCCTGTACTCCAGCTTTTCCAGTGGTCAAACCAGACACATTCGGAAATGGAGCCAGCACACAGTTAGTATATTTGTACATTTTCGAAATATATTTTGAAATATGAACTGTTTCGTGGCAGGTTTTTTAATATGGCAATATATTCGTAGTTATGTGCTGAAGTCTTTCTTATTTGGGGGTGGTG
>JAAAKL020007276.1:0-17061 GCA_010016065.2 Carybdea cf. marsupialis auct. non (Linnaeus, 1758) | reverse complement strand
TTTCGCTAATCTGAGGTCTTGGGGCTGAAACCAACGCTGCCCTGGAAATTATAACTTCTGACCGATAACGAAGCCTCGTGCCTGTATAAAAGCGTACGAATAAATTATGTCAATGACGTTGATTGCATATCAAAAACTCCAAGAACTGCCTAAATGAGTGAAAGGGAAGAAAAAAGAATGCCCCGTCTTGCTTTGCGAGCCCACACGTCATGCATACTCAGATTTTAAGTTCTTTCGAAAATAGTTTGGACTTTCCATTATAAATTTCATGTAGACAAAGTTGTAATGGAATGCGATTGCTAAATATCCAGTGTAAAAGACTTAAAGAAACTGATCAAATGAGGGTCTTTGTGGCTGCCTTTTAAGTCGCACGAGTTTCTAGGAAGGAGTTTTGTCTAGGGAAGGCTGATTCATTCACTAACTATACAACGTGGTTGCTTTCTAAAGTCTTGGGTGACATCAGCTTAACATAACGTAGTATAGTGTAGTGTAGTGTGCTTTTCTGAGTGTAATCTAAACGTCCCACAAATACAAATCAAATATATAACCAATACAGTAATAATAGAAAGCATGAGAATGAAACTACGATACAACCAAGGTCGTTGAAACTGTCCTCTTGGATCTCTCTTAGATCTATTTCCATTTTCCAGGAAGCCCAGAAACCATGAAAAAGCTCAACTGATATAGAGGGGGTGCTCTTACTTAAAATGAAACATAGGGAACCAGTAGGTCTCGAGTCCTTTCTGCAAACGTATGCAATGACAGTGTGTATCCTACGCCAAACCTCTCAATACGTCCGCCATTTACTTGGAGCTTAACATTTGTCATACATTGAAATCCATTCATGGAATCTCCTGCATCATTTTGCACCTCTAAACAAACGTTAGAGAAAGCGAAATATACTACAAAGTTCACCGGAAACCATGAAATCTAACAAAATCATTAATCTTTTTGCTAGTTATCTCCTATCCCCCTTCTTTCTTTTTCATAAATCTTGGAATCTCCACCATTCTATAACCTGGGTAGGCTCTACGGTCATTTGGAATAAATATCGTTTTTTCTTAAAAGATCAAACAAACGCGATTTAGCAATCCTCGAATGCCATCATGGGATTCTAACAATCTTTGATACGTAACCTTCCACGTCCTGATCATTGAAGTGACACAGATTCCACTATAATCGTACTATGTGGTTTCCTGAATTGTTTGTTTGATCAGTAGTATTCAATGAAACAGTATCATCTGATTGAGTTACTTCTTGTCTAACCTTGTCGAAATGTGGTAATGGTCTATGTCACACATGTGATATCTCTTTCTATTGTAGATTAACTGGATGTCCCATTAACATGATGTCTGGACAGTTTTGCCTTCCTCTTGGACAGGTTCCTTGAAGAAAAGAACTGGGAAGATGTTCCCTCTCGTCTCATTGGAACATGTACCTCGTATGATAGGTCATGGTTGTCCGATTACTAGGGTGAACGTGGTCATTCCCAGCGATATAGAGGCCGGTCATTCCCCTCATCAGGTAGCTCTCTGATGTAATCCCTACGGTAAACTCAGGAATGACCTTTCAGCAAGGGACCTGCAATGGTTCTCAAAAGATTGTAGTAATCGCAGAAACTGGGGTGTATTAACCCCGATATTGGGTCAGATACAGCGTAATTGGTGGGCAAATCAAGCACGAACTTTACTTTAGGGAGCAAAGAAAACACGGTCGGCAGGTTTTGAGTTTTAGAAATGAGGCAAATTAAAGTCGGACAACTTATTAGGAGGCATTGCCTCCCTATGTCCCCTACAGCTACGTCACTGTGGGTAAGTGATCAAACTGGTCTTCAACCGTTGGTCTCTTTAATATCTGAGGCACGGAAAATCATTTGGGAGACTTAAAGAATGTCCATATGTTTTAAATCTCATCTATAGACGTTTATCAGCAACAATAACGGTACACCCTAATGTGACTAATAAACGCACCCCTCCCGTCCTCCTCACTTTTCACTTTTCTGACATTTCCACCTTTGATGCACTAGTAGGATTCTACAGTTTCTGCCTTCAAACTAAAAATAACTTTCCTACTTTTGAAACATGATGTATTTGCCAGTGCCAATTTTTTATCAGTACGAAGGTTTTAAAACATTTGATTAACATGGCGTACTTCACGAGACCTGTTTGATATTACCTCAATCTATCTTCAATCGTTTCATAGAACTTGAAACCCATATGTATTTCCTAACTTTAAGATTAGTATAGGTACAGATATTTATATATATGTGCTAACCTGATTTTATTTATCATTGAGAAAAATGCCCACCCCTTTCACTATTCACCTTTTTGATCGGCACCTAAGAATATTTGGTCATCTTCATAAATTGATCTTACAAGCGCTGTAGCTAGAGCTCCCGTCACACCTTTATTTCCTCCTATTATTTTTAGTACGAAATCATAGAAAACCAAGGTCACTCACTCATTTGCTCTCCTCCCCTCCCAATATCGAAGGCGCCACCACATCCAAGGTATTTTGTTGGAAAACTGTCACGCTCTGTTGATTATTCAAATAATTTAAGTTCTTGGTGGGTATTGCTCTGGTCCTCCACCAAGAAAGGTTCAAGATTCAATCATTCTGTGACAGGTCCTACAAGCTACCTTGTTGCCGGATAGGCCTACTTCTGATTTTAACATAGATGATTTCGTAGCAGAATAAACAAAGACGTTACATCGTCTGATAGTATAAGCATAGGTTTATAAAGCAGAGAATTCTAAAGATAGACCATTATTGACTGGCAATTCCTAATATGCTAGCTGCTTCAACAAGGAAGCCCATCGAAAGTTTAAATTAGCTCCCCTAAATCTCTAACCCTGGCTGTGGACCTGTTTGAAATTACTATTGAGAGGAGAGCATTTGAAAAGATCGAGTTTAAATGTCTTAATTAGTATTGGCAGACTCTTTATCAGATTGCTCCTAGAGATATAAATATATCCACTACTCTGTCCCGCCCCCTAAACTACGGCTTTTCTATATAGTAAGGCCAGAATTTGCCATTATTCATGAAACCACTTACAACTTCAGTTCTTGCTGTATCCCTCCCTCATCACGAGATTTTCATTTCTATCATAGCAATAAAAAGTAGCAGTTTAAAGACATATCAGTTATGAAAAGCATCGACCCTCCTTTTCGTCAAAATTCCTCACTACACCTACTAACCTGTCTCTCTCTCACGGACTAAGTCGTCGAGCAACTTACACAACCTGGGAGATAAGAAACAGCTGATGTCACGACGTCCATTCGGTCACTATTTCTGAACAGGTTAGCCTCAGTGTCGTGCGATAACATTGACGACACTAGCGCTATTCAGTATTTCAGAAAATTGAGCTGTGAGATTATGACAAAGTCAGAAATGAAACATTAAAACCGATGGGCCGGTCATGACGTCTTGACTTCACTATCATCACTAGATCGAAGGAAGTACTTTAGTACGACGTAATAACAGGCACCATGTTGGTGACCACAAACACAAACGTTCACGTAGAACAAGGGAAGAATCAGGGCCCTTTCGAACTGAGTCATTCCCAGCGTTTAATGACATTTTTATCCGAAGTTTTCTTTAACTACAAAAAGACAAAGCCCTTTAAAATCGACCGTAGAATTAGCTCGGTCACATCGTTCAAAACTTGAGTAAATGACCATTCAAGGTCGAAAGGGAATTTATACTTGGCACCAACACGAAAGTATGAACAGAGTGAATTACTCCCTTCTTTCTTTTCCAATCACAGCGGTTAGCTTTTCCCGTCGATTTTATAGTTGATTGCCTTCTTTTCCAAAGGATAAGAATTCGATTGTCGGAAGTCATTGGTGACGTCAGGAAGGGCATCTAGTCTTAAAGTACTCTATGCTCATGTAAAAGTCTGAAAGTGGGAGGTATTTCAGCCATGTTAAGGGAAGTGCACGGTCTAAAAACGGCATCATTAATGGCATTGTTCTCAGTAATCAACAGGCCGCTAACCAGCTGGTAATGCTTTGGGGGGGAGGGGCTTGGTTATATGCCACGGAAAACGAACTCGGATACTCTAAAGTGTTCTTGTGATTTAATGTTATCACAACATTTTTGTTGAGCAGGCACAGAGTACAGGAGGCTTCGCACTCTATGTTCCTTGGCTCTAAAAGTGGTAATAAACTAACAGGATGAGTTTCATAAACTGCCTTTGTTTATCACTGCCGTGTGCTATTCGGACTTCGATACATTGCAAGAGCTGCACTTCTTATTCGGTTATGTTCTCTTCGCGTCAAATGGTACTTAGTACTCAGGTCCGTAGTAGATTGTGGAAAGTACTTTTTGCCAAAGTATTCTTATGTATGAATCAAGTGAATATATTTTGTTCGTTCAGACAATAATCCCCCCCTCCTCCTCACACACACTCTTTAGCATAGAAATATAAAGTTCATATAAGTCTATACTCTTTAGAACAATTTCTATGGCCCTGGTGTTGACTAGCAAACAATTGCAAAGGAAGAACATTACGTCAACGGAATCATCATTAATGGAGGTAATGCTCCCACACTCTTCTGTTATGACGTTTCAGTTTTGACAAAAAGGTGAAGCACTCTCCCCTCTCTTTCCCAAATCAACCAATTTACCTCTTAGTGTCCAGTCCTAATCCTTATGGCATAGGGAAAAGTGTAAATTATCGCTTGACCATGCATATGCCGCCGCGTGATATTTTCCCTGAGCTTCTTTATCTACCTGTCATCTTCAGTAGCATGAATACTAACATTTTAACAAGGGGGTTCTCAATCAAAATATTAAAGAAATTACTAGTAGTTTTACGATAATCGGTGAGCCAAAGGGGGGGGGGGGCAGAGGAGTACCAAAGAGCTTTGATTATCTTGCGAGGAGGTTGCGTCTCTCTATCCCTAGGACTTCAACTTAGTTCATCTTAAATATACTGAGGAATAACAAGAGTATGATATATAAAGCTAGGAAAGCGGAAACTTCAAAAGGGTTGAGAGGTCCCGCAGTGGCGTTGCTGCAAAAACCTTTTCAAGGATACACTATGAATGTTGCTCAGGTTGGTAATGTGAGATACGGTTTTGATAGAATTGATTCAACCTTAGAACAGTGTATCTCGATGTTTATTCAAGATATATTGCTGTCAAATTTACGCCAACAATAATAAATCGATTACAAAAGATAGAACATTTTCACCCTCTTATTGTGACTTCGCACCAGTAGGTAACTAGGTACTCTATGGGCGGAGAGAAAGCAGCGCAAATTCTACGTAATGAAGTACAGTACAACCTAAAACATGGAAATGAGAACATCATATAAGGGGGTAAAAAGGACTTTTTAAAAAATGATATTGGTATCTCTGTTTCGTCCATACTTCGGCTCGTCCTAGCTTGCTAGCCAAGGAAACGATATGAAAAGTTGAAGCAGATGTGAGTTGACGAAAGGAAGTCGACAGGTGGGGCAGAAGTGTGACTAGCAGAGAGAATGACTTTCGAAAATGATCTTCAATTTGCGAGCGACTGATGTTTGATTCGCAACTGTGACGTAGTAAAATTAGATTCCTTGAAAGAAAGGGTTTCATGACGTCATCCCTTTAGTACTCTATTGGTTACTTTTTAAACTACGTTGTCATTATCCCAAAATACAAAGTAAAGACGAAAGAGATGTTTCCTCCTTCAACTGTTGCTCGTGGGACTCAGTTTTCTTTCAAGTGATGGTGACGTGCGGTGTGTGGGACTCTTTTGAATGGCATTTCGTGATGTTGATCATGAGTTGGCAGAATTTATGTCCCAATGCCCTATGTCCATCAGCAATAAACTTGCGCATCCCTAACTGCGCAGCCACGAGAACAGTGATGTCTGCTCACCTGACGCTCTGACGGAGGCGAAGTAATTGTCAGGAAAATAGAAAATATTTTTTAATATTTCGGACGGTGCCCATTGTTAAACGTTACGAATATTTGTATATAAGGCTGTGCCAGAAACTAGTGTTTTCATGATGGTCTTACCAAGGGCGAAACTAAGAAGGTGAGTTTGATTTGCTATTTAGCAAACTTTGATCAGATCATTCATTTCGACTTATTGATCACTATGCCTGACTATGATAGTATGTATATAATAACATACCTGTTGAGGCATTAAAAAGGCACATGCATTGCAGGGCCTTGTTTTAACGTGAGATTCGAAATTTTTTCCAGATGTTTTTATATGGCGTTTCCATCTTCAACAGGTTTGCTCGAAGCTGCCCCAAAATCCTCTTAGCTTAGTGCCAATCTCGATGTTGAATGTCGCAATATGTTTGGGTCTATAGCTCGAGTTGTGATTGCACTGATGTGTTCACTTTTATGGTTTTATTTACTGTATATTGAAGTGAGTCTGTAGCGACACTGGAATAAGGAGAGGCCAAGATTATGATTTTACCAACTATGCCCATATGTCTTGAAATGCGTGACTTGTTGTCACTGGCCATTACAATCATTCCTTGCTCTACCCTAAATAGCAAATGCGAACGAGTTTACGTATTCGACATGTATAAGGAGACTACCGTATACTTATAATAACATCGATGTTTTTCCTCCTTTCCAGTCTTTACTTTCGGTCTTTACCACGAATATTAATATCCAGAAACATGGGTAGTTTGCCAGTAGGAGTTTCGCTGTTGAGGGGCAAGTTCGAAAGCCTTTCGCAACATATCCAGGATTATGTGGCAGAAAAAGCCACACTTTGCAAGCCTGATAGCATACATATCTGTGATGGGTCTGAAGACGAAAACAGAAAACTTGTCTATGGAATGGAAAAGTCGGGAATGTTGAAGAAGCTGCATAAACACGACAATTGGTAGGTGTTTTAGTGTTTTTTGTGGACGATGTTTTTGTGTGTTGGGGTGCTCTCAATTGAGATAGGAGGACTTTAAAGACAAATATTTCTCGGTGTCTTTCCGTTATTTGGGTTAGTACACGAGCAGTGTATACTTCCATACTGCGTATAGAACGCGGGGCCTTATTTTCCCCCTGCCTAGATATTTCCAGTACCGACGAGGGAGAGAATGTAGGGTTCCGTGACTTTCTCGATTTCGTGACCATTTTTAATGTTGAACTCGACCATGACAGCTCTTGTTTTGTAGCAGGCCTAGTGATTTAAAATTCTAGTTATCTCCTTAAAACGTTGGTTCACTGCTACAATGCCTGGTTTGAGTTTTGTCAGCAAACTATTTTGTAACATCTCGTTACAGAATGGCAGTAGGATTTATAGACCAAAGGCGATTTAGGGATGGTAAGGGATTCGGAATGTTAGTACAAGTAATGTTTTATATTTCCCCTTGTAGCTACTTAGCTAGAACAAATCCGGCAGACGTGGCACGGGTTGAGTCGAAAACAATAATCTGCACAGAAGATAAGAGAGAAACAATCCCAACGCCTAGGGATGGCATTGTCGGATCAGTAGGACAGTGGATGAATCCACGTGAAATGGATGAACATCTTCTTGGTCTTTTTAATGGCTGCATGCGAGGTATGTCACATACTTAATTTTTCTTGACTATATTTGATAGCTTCATCAGTAGCGCCGTGCGTTTTGAAACACCGAAACTTACTGTTCGCAGCCTTTGATTGGCTATTCTCGGGGGCATGTTTCGGGTGTGAATGATATTACCATAACAACTGGATTTTCCGTTGAGTTACAGTTTATGGGACACCATGTTATCTCATGACTATTGGGGTTTTAAGTATTATGTCACCCTATTGTTACACCTTCATTGGTTTACAAATTGTGAATATTTCTTGATAACGTACTGTTGGCATGGAGATACACACAATTGCTAAGTTATGTTAAGTTTTACGTGGGTAATACAACCAGCCGTCCATTTTGAACGAAAATAGATTGTTTATGGGACAGTCTGGTAAACAGGTTTTGACTGACAACAAAGATTTAACTCGCTTCCGTGTTTCAGTGCAGCGATAGTGATCGTGCTAAGCTTGATCAGCAACCATGATCGCAATGTTTGATATAGTTTGATTGGAGATTAATAAAATCTATAAGATGGTAACAAGGAATCAAATATCAGGAACAAGTAGCTGTTACCTGTTTATGGGATTTACAGTACCACGTAGACTATTATTGTTGTCTTATGGTTAAATTTATATCTGTTAAAAAAACTAAAGTACTAAAGTAAGACATTGTTTTACAACCCCAACAATCATGTACCTAATGAGCATTCAAACTGAATTGCATAATTCCGTGTGTTCCACAGACCCTTACATTTATCAATGTGATGTCACCAACTATGGCTATTCACTGCTGTTGATCAATTGCTACCTGTCTACTCGCCTATACCATAGATTCCAAATCTATACATGCAGATGAGGGGCCTTCACACGAATCCACTGTTCCCAGTATAACTCTCAACAAAAGCAGACTTGCATTTCACTTGCACTGATGGCTACACTATTATATTACCAGTCTTTGGGAGTGCCAAGCTTTTTCATGTCTTCTTGAGGAGGGGAGCAATTCAAAAGTTGGAGCACATGCCTAAACTTCTCTCTCTGATCTTGATGATATTGTCGGGGCATGCTCATTAAGGTAGCAGCTTTGCAGGTATGCAAAGATGTTAGCACTGTTTTCAATTGGACACTCAAAGATTGATCCCCAGTATACATGATGCCAAGTAGCCCAACTGTAGCACCTAAGTAGCTAGTAAAATTTTTCAAGTGCTCACATTTAAATTGACAAGTGGATCTATGTTGTGAAGCTCCTAGTTGGCAGGTGTTAAATTTGTGTTTGTGTTTTTTTACGAATTTAGGAAGGACTATGTATGTGATACCCTTCAGTATGGGTCCAGTTGGTTCACACCTTTCAAGAATTGGCATCCAACTGACAGATTCCCCATATGTAGTGTGTTCCATGAGGGTTATGACAAGAATGGGGCAAAATGTTCTTGAGGCACTTGGAGATGGCTCATTTGTGAAGTGTCTGCATTCCACTGGCAGACCCCTACCAAGTGAACCAGATATCTATAACTGGCCTTGCAACCCAGAGAAGACAATCATCACACACTTCCCAGCAAGACAAGAAATAATTTCATTTGGTAGTGGCTATGGTGGAAATTCACTTCTAGGAAAGAAGTGTTTTGCACTTCGGTTGGCATCAGCAATAGGTCGCGATGAGGGATGGCTTGCAGAACACATGTTGGTAAGTTCACAAGTCATCTTATTTTGGTGGGCAATGTGAAGTAGGATTGCAAATTAATACCAGCAAGCTTTTGAATGAATTACTATAGCCCTTTTGCTTTTCGGCAAATGTTTGTTATCCTGGGTAGTTGCTGCAAATTTGAAAACAAAAAATGAAGAAAGATCTTTAGTGAATGAGGATGGAATTGAAAGATATTAGATTGGCATCTTGAGAACTTCAGATGGGATTTACCTTTACATTCTGATTTTGTACACCCTTCCTGATTATTCAAGCATGCAGTTTTCCATGTAAAGTACGTTTCCTTCACTGTTTTATGTTGTGTAAATTTGTAAGGTATATAACATGCAAATGTTATCATTTGAATAATACATAATGGTTGTTTTCCCCTTAGATTGTAGGCCTTACAAATCCAAAGGGAGAGAAAAAGTACATAGCTGCTGCATTTCCAAGTGCCTGTGGTAAAACAAATCTGGCAATGATGACACCTACCATCCCTGGATGGAAAGTAGAATGTGTTGGTGATGACATTGCATGGATGAGATTTGATGAGGATGGTAACTTACGAGCAATTAACCCAGAAGCTGGATTTTTTGGTGTTGCACCAGGTACATCCAACAAAACAAATCCAATGGCTATGGCCTGTATTGAGAAAGATACTATATTTACAAATGTTGCAGAAACAGATGATGGAAGCTTTTTCTGGGAAGGTAAAAACATTAAAAGATATTGATTTGCTTTACTATTGGAAGCCAAACATAGTTTGAGTTATATACAAAGTAATTTCCGGTTAATTCAGGACCTTTTAACTCGGACTTTATGCAGATTAATTAGACCTTTTTAGAAAAACGATGAAGATGTGTCA
This sequence comes from Carybdea cf. marsupialis auct. non (Linnaeus, 1758), assembly GCA_010016065.2. Classification (NCBI taxonomy): domain Eukaryota; kingdom Metazoa; phylum Cnidaria; class Cubozoa; order Carybdeida; family Carybdeidae; genus Carybdea; species Carybdea cf. marsupialis auct. non (Linnaeus, 1758). Next base: position 7,013 of record JAAAKL020007276.1, on the reverse strand, counting down.
TTAGTATTTCAAATGTTGCACACTGTTAAATCAGATAATTTTGTGAACATGAATTATCCTCTCTTATACTAATTTGCGTATGTACCTGCCTATCAGGGGATCTTAATGGACTGTTTCAAGGCTTGTTCAAGAATATTAGCTGGAAAGGAAACTGTCTGCGACTGGTGCAGCAGAACTTGATATATAGGTGCTAAGATTTGGATCAATTAACAAATTCTTGAAGAAAGTCTTGTTTACATCAGAAACAGTAATTGGAACACAGAATAGTGAGAGTTTGTTTAAAGTTACCAATAGTTTCTACTTTGTCGGAGTCAACATTCTTAGTCTGTTGATTGATACATGTGAATTAACTGTCTCCCTTTGTTTGTTAGTGATCTGCTTTTAATGTAGAAGGTAGTGATAATTTTCTGCCCTTCTTGGATCTTTCCTCTTACGAAGGATCACATGTCTTAATGTAGGCATGAAAGTTTTATCTGGTGACCTGCCTTCATACAAGTGCATTACAAGTGCCCTATAGCAGCGAGAGTTACTGTTTGTCTGGACCTTGTATTGACAAAAAATCACGCAAAAATATGTGTATACCGTGTTACTAATTAATATATTTTTGGTGTTGGAAGTACTTCTGTTAAATTTATATTGAATTCAAGCTATGTTAGGATGACTGTATAGATTTGTGATTATATATTACACTGGGAAACATAAGGTAAATACTATATACTGTGGTAAACACATGGTACAGGCCAATAGCATTGTTCTTCAGGTATCCAAGAACTGGTATTGGGACAGGATATCCTGATTTGCCTAATGCATTTCAAAATTTTGGATGTTTTCTTAACACCCTGAAACATTTGGCAAATGCAATTGTTCAAATGGCGTAGACCTACATTTTTTGAAAAAGCCCTTGATGAAAAAAGTAGTGAAAGGCCTAGGGCCTTCACCGTGGTCCATGATATGATATGATGAATGTGGCATTTTTGTTCAACAGCACTAATTCAATGTTTTGAAAAGGAAACCATAGATACAGTGCAGGTCTTTATTGCACTGTATTGAATATGTTGCTATACTTTGTAAAACTAACACAGTTTATTTTTATCTCAGGGTTGGAGAAGGAAGTAGATCTACGTGAACGTAAAGTAACATCTTGGCTTGGAGAGGAGAACTGGAGAGCTGGTGGTCCTACCAAGGCCGCTCATCCGAACTCGAGATTCTGTGCACCTAGTAAGAACTGTCCTATCATGGATCCAGCATGGGAAGACCCAAAGGGTGTTCCAATTGAAGCAATAGTTTTCGGTGGACGAAGGCCTGCTGGAGTGCCTCTTGTCTATGAATCATTCGGTTGGGATCATGGTGTGTTCATTGCAGCATCTATGTGTTCAGAAGCTACAGCTGCAGCAGAACACAAGGGAAAGTCTGTTATGAGAGATCCTTTTGCCATGAGGCCTTTCTTTGGTTACAACGCTGGGCATTACATGCAGCATTGGCTGAATATTGGAAAACGTCCTAATGTAAGATTACCAAAAATATTTCATGTCAACTGGTTTAGAAAAGACGACAATAACCAATTTTTATGGCCAGGTAAGCGTATGTTTGTAGTTTTGTCAAATAATTATGTGCATAAAACTGTTTGCAGTTGTACTAACTCCCATTTGCAGCTTCGCAAGGCAACATATTTTTTTTTGGCATACTTAAGACTACTAGGTATGACCCCTATTGTCAGTACAGGTATTATTTATTGTTGAAAAAATAATTCTCCAGGATATATCTTGTCTAGCTTCATTTTGACAAGGTTTTAAGGGAACTCGTGCATGAAGGAGCACAGTTATTAGAAGAACACGTGCCACTGGAGAAGCGGAAGGTTTCGGCATCCTAGAAATAGGGTCGTGTATGGGCTAGTACTATGGGCTTCACTAGTTTTTGCAGAGCATAGATGCCACTTGCTTAATTTTACAGCCAACAGGATCGATTGTGGATCTAAAATATAGCAAGCAAAGGATTTACTCAATGTAATGTTCCATTAGTTTATAAGTAGTTCAGCACATCGCACAGCGCCCTGCTTGTCAGGCATGTACATACCAATTCGTGGTAACTTGACCATAAATAGGTATACCTAGTTTAAATAAGGCACTCTCTTCATGATATTCGAGAGGTTTCTGACCCTACGCACTCGCATCCCTTGTTTTCTAATATAAACGGCTCTTTGTGAAATTGTACGTATCACGGTAGTCTTTAAGTTCACCAATTTCTTTCAATTTGTGAATCGAAGGAAAATGCTGATGTATTTCAATATAGTTTTGGTAGCTGTTTGAGGGTTGTAAAGTTTTGATCAGTAGTTTGGTGTCTTTCCACATTTCACAGCTCTTGGGAATATAGTTTGCCGTAACGGTGTATTAAAGTGGCAAATATTCCAGACCTCACTGAGCTCATAAAAACCGTACTTGAGAATCAACAGTTTGTATGTACCGACATACGATATCCCTTCAGCGACAGTAGAGACTACCCACGCTTTTTTGCTTACATTTCTTTACTATCTGGTAAATGTACTCTCATTTTCTGATCCATCGCCCATAAACAAACTCTTGAAGATCAATCGCTTGTAATCGCTTAATTTGCGGAAGACCACGAGAAAACTCTGTTAAATTTTAAAGTACATCTTGGTCATGAAAGTTTCAGTGATGGTCACCTGACAGAAGCGAGTTCCTGTGTTCACTTAAATGAATGTTTTCGGCTCATTGAATCAAGCTTTCACCTTGGGGGAAAGGGGACACTTCATTGTATGATTTATCTAAGGCAAACGTGAAGGTTATTTGTATTTTATGATTATGTATTGTCTCTTGTTTAGGATTTGGTGAGAATTCTCGTGTATTGGAGTGGATATTCCGAAGAGTTAATTCTGAAGATATTGCAGTAGAAAGTCCAATTGGCTATCTACCGCAGAACGATTCGATAAATCTTCATGGACTTCCGCCAGTTGATATGGCATCGTTGATGTCGATTCCAAAGGACTATTGGCAAGAGGAATGCCAATCTATCCGCCGCTACTTCGACGAACAATTCAATGTCGATTTACCACCCGCAGTTCGAAATGAACTCGATCGATTGGAGCAGCGTATAAATAATATTTGAATAGTATCGTAGCCGAACTCCACGAGGGTGCATTTTGTAGTTTCTTGAATGAACAAGATATCGTGTAAATGTGTAAGAACGTTTTGTTACAAATACGAATCCTTTCCAGAGAACATTAAATTGCTATCTGGTTTTGCAGCCGCGTACAGATAAAGCTGTTTCGTGGCCAGAAATTTACTCGAGGACGAAAAGGCTGTGGGAACCACTGAGAGGGATTGTCGGTTACATTTTCGTACGCGAAATCCCAAGATGCAGATTTTATCACACTGTTATGGCATGGAAGCAATGGACTATTATTTGAAATCGTGGTTGGAGTTCGATTGGATGTGTAACGAAGCCCTCGTGTGTCTTTACAATGGAGGATATTTACAATTGTGTATGCTGCAACTATAGAATCATACTTGCAAGTCCGAGTGAACACGAATTTATACACACACATACCTTGTATAATTAGAGGACGAAATGTAGTTGCGTGTTCCATACTTAATTATCACCCCAATGAACTTGAAATGACTACACTGATCTTGGGGTTCAAAGCAACAAATAGGCATGTTATGTCTAGACAAGCAACAATTTTGATAAAAGAAAGAAAAGAAAGTCTTCCGACCTTCTACATTTTAAAAATGGATATTCTATGCATACATATATTTAATGTAAATGCAATTTGTTGAATAGATGTTACTGTTTAGTCCAAGCGGAAGAGAAAATGCGAGTGAAGAAACAATTGTTTTTCTTGATCGTATCGATTCACGACTGATGTTTCCGGTACAAAGGGTAACTTAGATTGTTAATTTGGCATTTTCTGTCAGCGTCCAAGTCTTAATATAATGAAGATCATCGACAAAGTTCGCGTTATCTTGAATTTTTGCAGGGACAAGTTTTTATTCTAGTTTTCTACGGGTATTTTTTCCACGTATTCGCCTCGCCAGACAAGCTTTGGCTTGTTTTTTTTATTCAGGATTGATTTTTGCGGCTCTTAGCGTTTCTTAGGTACAACTACTGAAGTCTCCAGTATTGTCGAGATCTGCGTATTTTGTGAATATACGCATGAGGGATTTCTTTCGGACACTGACAAACCTTGTTCATGTTCCTAAGAATTTAGCTCTTGCGACAGACGCACCGAGTTGGCATAAGGTGACTCCTTGCAGCTTCTTATAGTTTAATGGGGTAACCAGCTTGGACTCTTTGGGGACCTGCGGCTCAGACTTTTTGTAGTTTGGAGCAATTCATAAAAACTGAAAAGAGGTGCACAAGTCTTCACCCTAGAAAACGGTAAGCGTAAACAGGGTTGGGGAAGGAATCTATTCTAATGATATTTATACCATCAGAAATGGCCTCCAAATACTGAAATCTCTCCTAAATATTATCCTTGGAAGATTTGTAAAGGTGCAATCTGGAACATAAAACCAAATGTTGCAATGTTATGTTATGTTATATAAATAGGATCCCAAATCACTTAACAATTGCCAAAGTAGCAGCAAGTTGTTTGAGAAGGTGTTGGAAAAACAAACTAAGGGCCGCACATGTAAACATGGTACAAAGTGGTATTATTTGCAATACTAGTCCAACCAGAACGAGAAGCTGAATATTTTCATTGCAGCATGTAGGGGATCCCGTTCGGGATAGAATAGTAACACATCAAGTCTTTTCCCTCAGATTTTTCCAACAGTTGGCACGGCCCTTTTTTGATTGGTTTATTTCTTGTCCAATCATAGATCGTTTAGTTTTTGGTTCGATCTTTTCCCCTGTTGTTAGTTCTAGTGAGGAGGCTTTTTGTTTGAGTAATGTTCTATGCACGGAACCAGACTGATGAGATTGCAACGAAACGCATCTCTGATTGACAAATAATTTCGCTATTTAAGGTTGTCTACAAGTGCCTAACATCTCTTCAAATGTTTTTTTATGAGACGCGAATGGATTGTCTTTCTCAATCGACTGATATCGGGTAAGTTATTGCCTTGTTTTTGCATGAATGTCGCAGTTTGACTTAATTTTCGTGCAACTCGATTATATCGACCACGACGATTTGCTTGATCATCAGTAATACTAGTACAGGGGTTGGAAGGTCGAACGTTGAACTAAATATGCTAAAGCTATATTTGGTACCATTCAAAGCGCAATTTTATTCAGTTTTACCAGAAAAAGCCCCGATACGTCCTCTTGGGGAAAGTGTTTTATGGCTATTGGAGTAGAGGGCCCTAAATCACGAAATTTCACGAAAAGTGTGCTATAATGGTGGAACAAATACTAGGACATGCTGTTTGAAAGATTCTCGCTTAACTTTAACTGATATTCATGCTTATTAAGCACCAAAACGGCAGAAAATCGGCATGAGTTAAAATCTAAATACGTGCCAAACAAATCGTCCAAGCATAATTTCTCATAAAAATTTGTTTATTGAACTTAGATATATGTTGAAGTGGTATTAAGTGAATTGGTTAAGAAATACAAAATCTCGTAGAGTTTACCCTACGTAAATTCTATGAGTTCCAAAATGCCTAGAATAGCTTATCCAAGTAGGGTGTCTTACGAAATTTTTGTAGACAAATCTCATCCTGATACATTTTGTTTTAGTCAAATATTTTTCATAGCGAAAGAGATTTTGTTGCACCAAATCATATTTGCACTGAATGTAAATCTAGTTATTTTATCAACTTGACCTATCCTTGATATGCTTTGACGTGATTTTGTTCTTAGTGTTGTTTGCCGGTCTTGAGCAGTAAAATGCATTCGAAAACATAAAATCGAACGGGCTTTAAATAACTAACCTCTGCAAAAACCTAAGAATTAGAAGAACGTACAATCGTAACTGCTGCACTATCTTCGATGGGTACGAGTAAAGACCTTCTGCAAAAAATCATGATTATCAGAGAACAGTATGCGAAGAGAAGATCAGTAGATGTCAGATTAGACCTACAAAACCAAGCGCAAAGCAGCAGGGAGGACTTTCTGTCAAACAACAAAAACAAGTTAGAGTTCATAGAAGTGCTGAAGATATTTATGACAAATGATCATTAAGAAGTGCATATAAATGAAAAAGATGCAGACAGAAAAATTGTGGAAAGTGCTGTTGAAACAGCAGCCAATGGGTCAAGTGAACGTGTTGTGGATGATACCAACGTGACTGTTCTTCTTCATACCTTGGAACCCACTATGGCCGACTCAACATTCACTCCGGAGAAAGCTGAAAAATCGTGGAGCATTGGAGATGAGTGGCGGGACGCAGATTCTGCAACAACAGAACATTTTCTCTTCCTTCACGCATTGATTGCATGTAACCCAAGGTCAGCAATCTACGCAAAAAGGAAAGAAAAGCCTATTTGATAGATTCAAGTCTTCAAAGGAAATGCAGAGACGCTGAGAATGTATCGGGAGCTGCCAGTCTAGTCAGGAAGGTGTCGCCAGTGCTGAAAAAAGGATGTCCATGATTATGTATGGGGGAAGGAACTGGGACACACTGACAAGGTTTCGGTAAAATGTAAATTTTACATACTTTAATTTAAAAAGAAGCAGATTTGCGTTGAACATGGCTGCCATTGGAATTTTCTTGCTTTAAACAGTTCTCTTAATCTTCATAGAGATGAAGGAATCATTGTCAATGACATGTTAAATTGACCAGGGCCACTCAATCGGCTACAGCCTGGTTCTATTTCTGTCAGCTACCTTTTCATTTTCACTAAGCTCAAAGGTGTTTGATTTTCAACATGTTTTTGTTATAATTATTCTCATTTGGTAAATGCTACGCTACTTTTCACAAGTACTTTATTCTTAAAGATTGCTATCAAAAGAAAGACCAAATGCTTTGATGTCAATCCCTTTTCCTATTTCAAAAGTTTTCGTTTTCGAGGGTAATAGCTACGTATGTTGGAAAAATGAAGATATTAGACTAT
>JAAAKL020007275.1:0-17063 GCA_010016065.2 Carybdea cf. marsupialis auct. non (Linnaeus, 1758) | reverse complement strand
TGGATGGATGCATGGATGGATGCATGGATGGATGCATGGATGGATGCATGGATAGATGCATGGATGGATGCATGGATAGATGCATGGAAGGATGCAAGAATAAAAAGATGGAAGGATGGAAGGATAGATGAATGGAAAAATGCATGGATGGGTGCATGGAAGGAGGCAAGAAAAAAAAGATGGAAGGATGGAAGGATGGATGCATGGAAGGATGCATGGATGAATGGATGGAAGGATAAAAGAATGGAAGGATGGAAGGATGGATGGATGCATGGATGCATGGATGGTTGCATGGATGGCTGCGTGGATGGATGCGTGGATGGATGCATGGATGGATAGCAGGATGGATGCATGCATGGATGCATGGATGGATAGCAGGATGGATGCATGCATGGATGCATGGATGGATAGCAGGATGGATGCATGAAAGGATGGAAGGATGGAAAGATGGAAGAGTGGATGCATGGATAGAGGCAGAAAAAGACAGTCGGAAGGAAAGATGAATGAATGGACGGTTTTATCCTTTCTATTACATAAACGTTATTGTCTTGCTACATTTGTTGTATCTCTTGCTGTATTACTAAACAAGAAATAAAAGAAATAACCGAGGCCTTACTTCATAAGAGATAAAGATGTAAAGTATTCTTGGTTTATTTAGGTCTGCGTTACCTACTTCGATCTAATTGCTTTCTAACAAGAAGGGCTAAACTAGGACATGTTGCCATGGGCTCAGCAAGCGTGTCAAAGTAGTACACGAACTAACTCTCCCCTTGTAAACTGTGCCATCAAAGAGACACAGAAGATTATGATATCAGAAAAAATTAGGAAGTACAAAACAAACGAAAAATTAAAGCATTACCTCGAATTTAAGGACATAATCGCCTTTTTCCAGCTTCACAGCGTAGTTATTCTAATGGCAGAAGAGAATACAAAACCAGTTCTTGAATGTCAATATAACTTCATAGTGACACTTAAATTTTTACCGAACACATAAGTCATATAAAGGGCAAAGAGCACTTGCCAGGGAAATCTGTAACACAGGAAGATCTGTCAAACTGCAGTTATTAATAATTCGATGAAGGTGATAAACTGTAGCACCTATTACCAAGATATATTGGAAGTAATCTCAAACATAAAGCCACCATAAGAAATCATTTCGTTGCAGAACGGTGATACCAGATTTGTATTCATCCTCCGGTAAGAGCTTGCAGTGCTTTAGAACAAACAGCAAAGTTAAAATCCATTGGTGCCAAATCTAGTAAACGTGAAAGCGCCTAAGCAAAACTTCTAAAGGAAGACAGTACGCACTCAAACAGGAAGATCTGTCGACCTGCAGTTATTAATAATTCGATGAAAGTGATAAACTGTAACACCTATTACCAAGATAAATTGTAACCCTTGGTCTTCTACAGGAAAACATCTGGCTGATAGAGCTCGAGAACATTCCCCTTCTCACTATGGGGCAAACATGAAAACTAGAAGGTACATAATTTAGGTCTAACAATCGATTTACTAATAGTTATATTTACAAGAACGACCTAGATTCGAGTTGCACTTATTTAAAATTCTTATGAATCAGGATAGCGGCACTTTTTTATTTGTATCATGAAAGCTACGCCGGTAATGACCCTCACTCAAAGAAAAGATGATTGCCTTCCTTAGCCTTCTCAGAAGAGTAACACGAAGTAATCTTCTTAAGTTATCAGTTCAAAATGTTATAATAATACATATGACACACTTTATATTTGTTCACACTTTTCACTAGGTTTTCAATTTTCATATTCATCCATCTCCTTTCAGCGAGGGAGGACTGCTTTCATGCCCACATAATTGATGAGTGAATTTAGTTCAAGGGTGTACAGGATGCATATCAGAGTACCTAAACATAAGAGTACCGAATTCTATTTGCTGACAAGCTATACTCACTTGTCACTCTCGCGTCCTTCAAAATAATTAGATTCAATGAGAATATGACTATGCATTGATTAGTGAGATGGAAAAAAATGCTGAAGGTGCCAGGTTACAAATTAATGTCTCATTCCTTAATGCATTCTTCTTTAGATCAATACATCTTTCTTGCACATTCATTCAATCCCTCTTAATGATTCTTTTCTATAAACATGACCAAAGATAGATTCTTCCATCAATATGGACGTATTGGAGCTCAACTCTTCCATCAGCTGAGCCCTTACTCAGTGACATAAAGTGAACCCGGGCCCCTAAGAAAGCATGCTCTCAGACCATACGGGCACACGCATCCTTAACATATTCATCCCGCGTATTATGCGTGCCATAAGTGTGGCCAGGCTTGGCCATCCACGTCAGTCCATTCAAAACCCTTCCAAAGCTTCCGTCTGTCAAATTTCACTCACATGGACTGACTTGGCCTTGTGGTGATGTTGAAGAAAAGTTACCAGAGCTTCCAATCGCTTGGATGGAACTCGGATCATTGATTTTCAGAAGCAAGCTCTTAGACCACAAGACTACCAGCGCTACGTTAGGAAACAAGATGTAGTACACTATACATCAAGAATCCGACGGCCAAACTAACTCAACAGTAGGAAAGGAAACACATCGCAGGAGGCACGTTTTGCAAGGAAGACGCACACAAGAGTACATCCGCACAGCACAAACATACTACTTATTAAATAACTATCTTAAACGTTTAGAGTTTCTATTTTGCTATATGTTGCGAAGCACCTGCAAATTAAATTATGCGTGTCTACACGTTAAAACTAAATAGAAAAGGCCGTTACCGTTACCTGATATTGCAAATTTACGTCATGTTATAAATGATGTGAATAAGTGTTGGAATTAATCGTCAATGGAAACCTATTGTCTTATGGTCTTACCATGAATACTCGACATGGGCCGAGGGGCTTCTATGTCAGAAATTTTTAAATGGGACATATTCGAGAAAGAGACTTCTAAAATTGGTAACATGTAATTTGTCATTAAAAAGAACTTCAAGAAGACAACTGGCCACTTCAACCTCCAGAATGACGATAATAACGGGGCAGATAGTCACAAAGAATAAAGAAACAAAACAAAACTTATCCAAACACAAAGTTTGTTGTTTTAACAAGAGTATACGGAATACTGTATTACGTTGAACTGTAAATGTAACCCACATCCTGGTTCATTTGAAAGTAAGGGCTTAATCCACTGTATACAGTACCTATATTTGGTCTGCTTGAACACCTGGTGGCCACTGTGGCACAAGGTAAATGGGCTTTAAAAGGAGTTTTGTTGTTAGATGGAAGGCACTGAGGGGGGGGGGGTGGGTGGGGGCGGGCTTAACTATACTAGTCCTTCCATTGGGAATTCTATAGTATTCATCTAACTTACAACATTGGTATTTATGACTCAGTTTCGTAATATCTGTGTATTTGCTTATCACACTTCGATACTGTGTACTAATAAAGTACTCATTTCCAAAATATTAATTTATCTCACCTTAAAGGGAAAAGCATCTCCAGCACCATAAAAGCGTTTGCTATTGTCAAAGATCATCCAATACTGTGAACAGAACTTGCATTCATACAGTAAGTCATGTAATAAGTGAGCCACGGGGGTAACTTCAGCAGCTTTCGACTGTAATGGCAGAAGTGTTTCAACACATAATTACAATCGATTTTAAAATAAGGGATATCTATTCTCAAATTTGGAAGAAAATAAAGATACGACTTGACGCTAATTTAAAACGATTGAACGAAGGTGCGGCGCTACAACAGAAAACCAAAAAACAAAAAACAAAACTAAAATAAGATAAAATAAGATAAAATAAGATTTGCTAAAACTGTTCGTTTGAAAATTTGCAGTGTCGTATAAAATCGGTCGAAACCGATACTACAAACGGCAAATTAGAACTAAGGTTCCTTGTATTTAGACCAATATAACAACCCACTGTATTATGTACGTTATCCAACGAAACGCATTCCAAAAGTTTACTGTCATAAAAAGCTAAGTTTAAAGACAAAACTGAAAATGATACGTGAAAATTTAAGCAAAGTCACGTGTTGACCGATCGTGACCGAGCAATAAACGATGGCCGAGCGATGACCGATGATGACCGAGCGATAACCGATGATCTTGGTACACATGAAAGTCCATATCTGATGAACTATAGCTCTGGCGTCCAAAATTTTTATTCAAATTTAGTAATGACGGGCCGTGCTAAACGTATGTCTAAACTCAGTACCACGGGGCATACTGTTGCAAAGCTACCTAACGGGGCTCCTAAACCCCCCTCCCACCAGCAGAAAAACACTCCAGCAAAAAAGTTAATGGGCATAGTTGTACACTGAGCGACGCTAATTAGTAGTAGATTGGTATACAACATGACGTTTGAGAAATCGCAGCAAGAAATAAATCAAAATCAAAATTGTCGTCCTTAAAATTAAATTCAAAAATAAATCCTTATCACCTTGCATTCTCAGCATCATACAATAACATGCTTTTGAAGCAAGAGGAAACAAGATTTTTATGGAATACTATAAAAGATCGCTTCATGCTAAAGGTAAACAACTGTTTTCACTTCATCAGTGCTGCTTATCGAAAGGTTTGCTTTATATCATATTGCGTCTGTTACGAAACAAAAAAAATATTGCCCAGCCAGAGTGAGCAATGCCCTGGGAAGAGAGCACATTTACAGGTGTGGTCTCCCGTTGCCTTCTCCAACCGATAGTCTTTATTTCAGGCTAGGCGGGATTCGAACCCCCACCCTCTGCCTTGTGAGTCCTTTAACCACTAGACCAAACTATTACGTAAGTGTTTATACAGTTAGGAAAGAACTACAGGTATTACTTGTATTTGAACTCCCAACCATCTCATGCAGTTTTATACTATTGTCACATTGGAGTGCACCCATACATCAGTGCACCTTTGGTATTTTCCCACTATTCATTGTGATGGTAATAAACCATGGCAATCTTCATAGGCGTATCACTAGAAATCGACCAACAAGCAAATTTAATTTTTAAACACAACTGAAAGTTGTCGAAAATCGTGAATAGAGTGATGGAGCCATTCATTAGGGCCAGTAAGGAAGGTGCACAGATGTGAGGATCCGTGGCTTGGGGCTCCCATCTAATAAATACTGTGACACCGGAGTTGGAACAACGTTCCTTGCTTCGCTAAATCACCCACAAAAAGTCCCGTTCTTGTACTCTCTCACCAGTGGCTTTACCACCCTGCAGCCTGCAGATCTCCCCTGATAACACCTTAAAAGCACGATGAGCTAAAAGTGTTCTTACAGAAAATAGTTACTGCAAGTTTCTGAACAATTTACCAGGGAAAAGTAGTAAACGAGTAACAACTGATACGTGTTATGTCCATTTGGCATCACATCCCTTTCACCAAGTGGTCCGATGATGCTTTCTCGAGGTCTAAAAAGAAAATAAAGGAAAACTAGATCCGCCGCAATGTGTTCTACATAATTATTAAAAATAAGAAGTAATTTACCCACAGTTTACAAACAGCAAAATGACAGAATTAAAAGTTTGCTAAAAATCGAGGGAAAAGGTAAAACAAATTCCCCAGCTTTATGTACAGGAGGAAGAAAACACAAGTCGCGAAAAAAGAATGGAGAGGGGCCGTCATATTCATTGCAGAACTACATGCATGGTAACAGCATAGTAAACAAGCACCGTTTCGGTTTGTCGATAAATGCACATTCAGCCAATATTTGGGAAACCTGATAATCCTTAAAAAAAATTAAAATGTTAGATTTCTTTAATTTCAACTTCTTCATCTATTCATAAAATTACAATACGCCACTACACACCATTTCATCGCTTCAAGCACAATCTGTCGTACCACCAGTGCCTTTAAGGAGTACGATGAAATCGCGATATTCCGTTTTTGAATAAGCTCTTCCATCAAAATCTCCTCTAAAATGACCACAAAATCTTTGCATTGTCGATCACAGCCATCATACCTGATATTATCGTACCTAACCTATCAGCTCCCTGTGATACTTGATAACGTTAATACTTTGTACACTTTAAACCTTTTGGTAGTAATGCAGTTGGTCAGTACGTACCACAACTGCTACTTTGTCTCGTTCCTTGGTTGTTAACTTAAGTGATCATCGCATTTCCTGCTACTGGATCATATCACTACTTTGTCAATAACTTACACCGATCTTTGTACTCAGAAGGAACCCCTCCCCCCCTTCCATACACACTTAATTGCATAAAGGAAGACCAGCGCAAGTTTTTCATAATATTCATTTCATTCACCTGATCTTTGCGATGTATAAATTACAGGTCTTAAAAGTTGATTTGTGGTACACAACCTTATCATTGCCTTGAGTAACGTTGTGTTGCAAAACATGAAAACGTTACAATCCTCTCGTGTCCTATAAACTGTTAGCAAAAGCTTTCTTCCCTCGCTCCAGACCATTACCTAGACTAGTGTCTTGCGAAAATGTTTTGCAAACATAGAAGTATTTACTTCACGCATACCTGAACCAGAGGGCCCTGGAAAACATTGGATCCGATTCTTAAATTGCCCTGAATTGGCTAACACAAAGGGTAGTTTGAGTATCCATACCAAATGCACTTTCACTTGGGTTACAACTAAACCATTAGATACAACTGATGCATAAATGATAGCTCGAAAATTGCTTTCAGGGTATATACAGTCCCGCTTTTAATTAAATTGCTCGACACCAGTTATCATACAATCTCTGTAAAATTGATATCTCGTGGTTGCCATTTTGCTTGATTAAACGCAAAGTGGGGAAATGAACCAGAAGTACAGGCTTACCTCAGTGGTAGCACATAATGTGTCAATGTTGCGCAAGGTGAGATCTCCTCTTGTCTGATGCGGCACCTTACATCTACCCTTGTGTAACCCTCGCAGCCATTCTACGGTGGAAAAAATATTCTTCGTAGCATAATAAACAGCCATATCGGGAATAGATCTTTACCTATCAATTCAAGATGGACACATTCATGAAGGACAATTTCTCTACTAATAAATTCCAAAAGGATCGAGCCCTTTTAAACGGAGCAGTTCGTAACTTCCTTATTTACGAAGCATCGGCTCCTGACTTTACAGCTCTTCATGCAAGAACTCATATCAAACAATTTCATGATGACGCCCCGTTTCACCATGAGGAATCAAATCATGACGGATTACTTAACGAAAACAATGAGAAGATGGACACAAAACAAGCAATTCATTAAGCTATAAGCAAACGTTTACGAACTAACTGCACGGGAAGATAGAAAAGCTCGTGACTCTATTAGCACCAAATCCTCCAATTCGTAGTTTGTATCACCTCGATTGAAACACTTGGTGGCATCTCAAGATACAGATGCTTGAAGACTAAAAGGGCCCATAATGTGATGGATTTAAGGAGGATATGTGTGGATGCCCTTCAGGAGGATAAGAATAGATGGCCTTCAGTAGGATACGTATAGATGGCCTTACGGGGCGTATGTGTAGATGGCCTTCAGGAGGACATGTATAGATGGCCTTAAGGAGGATAAATAGAGGTGGCCTTACGGGGGGTATGTATAGATGGCCTTCAGTAGGATATGTATAGATGGCCTTAAGGAGGATATGTATAGAATATCATACAAATAATTGCCACTACTTACACAGGAAGGGTTATCTAGCATTGTCTCTCGTGACAGATTTGTAGTCTAAATGATGTCTCTGAAAGAAAGTTAAGAGCTCCGCACAAATTTGATGTAACGATGTTTCAATGTGACCCATTTTAGGAAGCACCCTACATCTTACCAGGGAAACGGAACTACAATCTGGTTCAAGTCCATGGAAAGAGACTGTCCAAGAGAGCTTTGAATCTCCGATGTTTGACCACCATCGTGCTAGGCAAATTTCAATCGTTCTTCCACTCTGTTGAAGAAATAAAACAGTTTTGATACTTGCATTTTAATTTGAGAGAAAAGGCAGAAATAGTTTCTGTAATTGCCCAAGAAAACTGGTTAATGTAAATACTAAGTCACACTGTTTTATACGACAATTAGAACTAACAATTTACGGTTGTAAGTTCGCATTGACTATGAAGAGATTGACTGACACAGCTTATGACGACTACGTCATATGATGTCGGGTATCATGAAAAAGAACTGATGTCGGAAAAATGAGAATTCACGGGTGTGGTTAACAACGCCAGGAAAAATGCTTTAAGGGCTAAGTTAAATTTGCGACAACAGATGTGTTCGACGATTTTAACCAATTCAATAAATATTTGAAAGATCGACTTACTATAACTCTGAAGTACTGGACACTTTCGGCTGTTGGTTTTAAGGTAACAAATCTATGGAATTCCGACTCTCTGAAAGCAAGATCCTGTTTTAATTGTAATGCATGGATTAAGTACCGAGCCTCCTTGTCTTCGGACAATGACTTTAACGTCATCTCTAGGATAAGGAAATGTCAAGCAATTGAACTGTTAAGGTTACTGTATAAAATTTTGCTAAAAAATTCAATTGTAATTTATCAAAAAAAAGAAAACTTAAAAAATAGAAATGAAAGGAATATATCGCAGTTGGAGAAATGTAAAGCAAAGGATAAAAGTAAGGGAGAGTTCAAAACCTGTAAATAAACATTTGTCTCAAACAAAGAATAGAAGAAATGGTGAATACAACTGCTTAGGCAAAGAATTTAAAATGTGTGCCTTATATCCATATACTTTCATGACGTAAGGGCTCGGGGTGGCACTGTGCCCCCTCAATTTCTGTAAGTGGGATTCGGGCAAGAATGATTCTCCATATTCTAGCAATGAAAGCCTAAAATAGTGGTATTCAGTTATTTTGCTAACGATATTCAGAAAAATCTAATTTGAACAAGTCAAATTTAAATGACCTGGAATATTTCAAATATAAAATCCGGACATTGTGCCCCACTAAATAGAAAATAGCTCCGTACGCCTACGTTTACACCTTCCACCCCTACGAAAGGGAATACACCTTTTGCATGTAACTTTAAAATAGACGTGAATAGGTACGTCGGTGTTGCTATAATTTACCAACGTACCTGCACCCCTCTCAGAGAGCGGCTCAGAAATGCCAGGTATTACAAAAACATGGTTTTCGCATCATATAGGTAAATCAAAACGATTTTAGTGTAACATGCAAGAATTATGTCATACATAAATGAAAAGCGATATCGAGAAACACTAACAATAAAACACGGAGATTTGCTTAGGAAATCTCCGTGATTGACTCGTTAACTTCTCTTACTTTCTTGTTTCTACTTCTAGGTACAGAGGCAGAGATATTTATGATCAGGTGCATGACTTCCTTTGTGTTGGGACTTTCATTGGGACACCCATCTCCTACTTATGCACAGTTGTCATAAGTCAGATGTAAAAGTTACGTAAGCGATACTTTTTTGAATTGTAGAAACAGATACTTACTAGCCCACGTGGCTCCCTCTGGAACTGAATAGAAAAAACGATTGACGTCCCCAGGTTTCAGTAATAACTCGGTTTGGCCAGTGGAGACGTCCTCTTTTAATCTATAAGTTAAAGACACATTTTTCTATAAATGACTTTTGTAGAGAGCAAATGGTAGCAAATCCAGACCTTGTATCTAGACAATTTAACTGCTTAAAGCATTGAAGTATGCAAAAAAGACATGTAGCTACAAAATCATGGAAGGGAATCGTCCTTCTGAAATGTTTTATGACAGTGAATAAAATGATCTATTTATCGACCATTGTAGGCAAATCATTGGCATTGAGATTTCTCAGACACCTTCGGTAAATATTTTGGCTGGTTATTTCTTTGAAGTGGAAATCAGATACCGCTGATAACAGCAGGGAGTACTTTAATACACATTTGTATGCCTCGAGGATTACGCCCTGTTGACCAGTAGTGGACACTTCGGTGAGCGACAACCGGGCCGCCACTTGCCTCTAGCATATTATTTTGTCAATAAAATGTTTTTGTAATCCATAAAAATATGCAAGAGGGCACAAGGTAAACCAATTTTATTGATAGTAATTAAGTGCTCGTTCTACATCAACTTCACTTCTTATCGGCCGGACAAAGTTGAGTCATCCATTGAACTCCACCTTCTTTTAGCAAAGACTGCGCTGAGGAATACAACGATGGTAGATTTACTATCTTACATAGGGCGTGGACAGAGCGTCGTCTGCTGGAGGCTGTCTCCATCACCTCCGTTAAACCGTCACTTTACCGAGAAAATGAATTTGTTTGTAATATTTCATTGCTTCGTTAATTACTTACCATGTCTTAGTTGTAGCTTTTTGTGTATTGTTTCATGAACTCCTAATGTATGTAGTCATTAACACTGTATCTTCAATCGTTTTTCATAAGCCACGTGTTTCGTGATTGTAACTATTTATGTAGCTATTTGTTTGTTGATGTCTAACTGTTTGATCTCATACCTTTGTACTACGCACTCTTCGTCAATTTTGCTATAAAGCCAAATCTATTCTGTATTCTGGTTCAGTATCGATTTAATGCCCTGACGATAATCGATCAAAAAGCTTCGACAAAATAAAATTCGCCATCTCTTTATATATATTCAAGCTTTGTAGTACTAATAATCAATACAAAATTCATCCTCAATTTAACTGATAAATAATTAAGATTTTTTTGGGTGGGTCAAAATATGCCTTAAGACTCCCAACCCCCACTCATCCCCTATCATATATCACGTTGTGCTCCTGCTACTGGGCACCTACTTCGAAACCACAAAGCAGCCTAGATGTGACTTTAAGCATGCGGAATAGCGAGAAGTAAACCAGTATGAATTCTCTCACTATCCTGCTCATAAGCACAAAGGGTGATACGTTCCACCAGTACAGTCTCTAGATATCAGTTACAGACACCTCAACGGGACTTATCAGGAAACAGGGACCACTCGACCTACGACCATGATGACGGTGCGTAAAATTATCCTGGAAGTAATCCAACCTCCGAAGACAGGTATACGGTCGATACATCCTTCGGTGTTCAAACGGAAAAAAATCTTGAAAGCATTAGTCTCGAGTATAATCACATCCAACCACACCGCTACATGTCTATTTCATGCAAAATTTAAACGAGAAAGTATCATAAAGGGTTGCCTATCTGAATTATTGTCACGCCATCAACCTCAAATCGTTGTACAAAATCTCAAAGAGCAGCCTATTTCGATAATCGAGTTAAACGTCGATTTAATGCGAAAACTAAACTATTAGCTCCAATAAGAGGGAAGTTCACTGCGGAAAACTTGTGTCCTCATTACTATGTGCTGGTGAGAAATTTAAGCAGAATTTTTTTAAAAGCTGACAGCTATTGGGTTTCCTGTTTGTCACCCAGTATATTTAACTGCAATGAAATAGGCGGGACTATGAACGAGCAACATTTTCACCTTTGTCTTATACCACGGGATAAAAACGTGGGAAATTGTATGGTTACCTTGTCGGAATAATCGCACTGACCGGGATTCGAAACACTGGTGCCAGGTTTGGGTTCTCAACGTCGTATGCCAGTACCTGAAGATGAAGAATGGCATAAGTAAGAATTGAGATTACTAACCATTGATACGTTGGTGCACGATATCCAGGTAAACTAACAAAGCAATGTTGAACTACAAGCAAGCACTCCAAGGACACATTTTTGGAACAAGAGGTTAAACGTGATGCCGTTTATCATGTTGAATTTATGACCAAAAGAGACTTCAAAAGTTACGTTCAAATAAACATCCCCGTTCACATCACGTAAAAAAGTTGCGTTTCCAAAAAGTTCCGTTTTCGTGGAAAGTTTGTGGGGATACGAGCGGTATAGTATTAAATGAAGGCCTAATCGTCACAAAAAATTTTCAATTTCAAATTAATCCACGGTGCGTAGTGGGCAAAGCCTAAATGCAGTTGGTCGTAAATACAAAACGTTTGATAACAAACGCATAAAAGCAACATGTTGACCGTAATATCAGCAAGAGTTTCAATCATATTTTGAATAGCAAAGTCATGCAAAAAATTGGAAGGGGGAGTATAGAGGAGAAAACACTGACTGGCCTCTTGCCAAGTAAAGATTAGCGGTTTATTACGCGCCTTTGCAATTTGCGCAATATAGGATAATGTCATTTTACTTAATTGACTAAAGCAAATACAAAAACGCTATAAAATTACGTTACGCAACGCGTTTCTTGTTAAAAGCAAACGTCATTACTAATCCACGCTTCATTTTCGTAATTGACCCAAAGTATATCCGGTACAGACATAAGAGATTCATTCTTAAGAAATGCAAATCACTCTGATACCACAGTATAAATTACAGAAATGCATTGGTATTCACTGTCCTTAAGTATAATCGTGATTACACTATCATTTTTTAGCCATGGCAGGGAACGTACTAGTCCTGGCTCGGTTTTGGTAGCTTGTTTACAATGCAGAAAAATAGTATGACTGAAACTGTGCCGGGAACCGTGCTAACTCCTGTGAAGTATGGAGGCGGAAGTGCACACGTTCCAAACAATATCGCCTTGTCCATTCTGCCCTCATTCTTTTGTTGATAATAATGATTAGAATTGTAGACATTGATTGGTCTGTAATGTATAGATTTTCTTCACTTACTTCAACATTGTCAACGCTGAAGAGTAGAGAGGCATAAATTCTAAAATGCTGGGAGAAGAAGATTTGAGAATAGATTTGTCTGTTTTATTTACACATTCCTCACTGTTTTTCTGGGAGCGGTATTGGTCACTTGTAGTATAAAGGAAATTCGAAACCGTGCCAGGCCCTTCTAAGCGTTTACACCAGTGATTTTGAACCGTGCCGGACCTGACACGGTCCCTAGCCCACTTTCCATGAACCGGGCCAGGAACTGTGCTAAGCTGAACAAGGCCAGGAACTGCGCTAAGTTGAACCGGGCCAGGAACTGTGCTAAGTTGAACCATGCCAAGTGTTTACACTATGAATCTGAACCGTGCCTCGGCCTAGGACATTTACTGGCATGGTTAAAAAATGTATTGTAAACAAGGTATATGGCAATGATCAATAATGGCTCTCACACTTCTCCAGAATGTTTTCTATAATAACAAAAGCATTGAAAGTCATGTTACTAATAGCAATACATTGATACTTACCTCACCGAAATGCTCCCCGTGGCTCAGTCCACTCGGGTCAACCTTAACTACCAAGCTCCGAGCTAAAAGAAATGAATTGCATCTACAATTACATTAACATCTTACAGATAATTAAGACTGAAGGACATAAACTAAAGAATGACAGTGATACCTCCAACACTTGCCTAACTGGTACATAGTCAAGCTTGGGTACCTTATGTCACTTCTTTAATAACGCTAAAATTCCAGCGTAAATGCAAGATACAACTACTAGTAAATAACTGATGTCTGAATCAGACTCGCTCCCGTTTGGTTTGTAGCTCTTCCAAACTTTCTAGCAAACGCCCAGTATTACAAGCGGTAGAATAAATGGTAAACGTGAAGGTTTTACCTTTTTACCGTCATACGAGCAGTCACAGAAACTTAAGCCAAGTACATAGTCAGTACATCTGAAGACAACGATGCAGTAATAAACTAACAAATAAACACGGTGAAACCAAATCAAATTGGCGCTATAAAAACAATAAGAACTATAGAATACGCGTATATCGGACCGCCTGGGTGTTTCTGCTTTGACTGGGGAAAGGCTTTCTAGCCCTCCCTTTTCCAGTGCTCGTTCACATTGTAATGACTAAAGTAATACTTTATTTTTGTCTAACTTCGATTTCCTTGCTACGGCTGGCGAGTTCGGCTTGTTACTCAAAGAAAGTCTTTGTTTAAACTCAGGCCATCTCTAAGCTTATCACAGATCTCTATTCCTCTGTCTCTCTTATATCATTTGCTGTTCTCCCTTTGGAACCATTACGTTTTTCTGCGCTGTTGCATTGTTATGCGTTTTTGCTCTAACTTTGTTACGTTATGTTATTTAGGTATTCTTTGATGAGGAAGTGAGATACAAAGAAATTATGTATGATCGTCAAATTTGGATTTATTCTTTGCCACTATGGTCTTCCTGCGCTCTCTTTGCTAGGTTTTTATATTCATTACTAGATTAAGATTTTCACCTGGCCATTCAGTTGAGGATATTATTAGTAGCGTTTATACACCAGCAATTCTTCTAGAAAATCCTTTACGACAGGCTACAACAGCCGACCACTTTCTCAACACCTGATAATAATAAGATTTGTCCTATTTTTGCCTCATTCTGTTACACATGGGCTCTACAAAATCACCACATTGGAATACAACTACAGGTATTTGTTATGACATCTCGATGTTGTACGCGTGTTTTCCTTATCGAATTTAGAAGTTACTCACCCATATTTGATAGGACTAAATGAGACGGGGCGGCAATCCACGGTTGCGAAGACACTAGGCAGACACGGACTGAAAAGTCAATCTTCTTGCTATTTTCTAGAAAATGATAGTGATAAATGGACATCA
The DNA here is from genome assembly GCA_010016065.2 of Carybdea cf. marsupialis auct. non (Linnaeus, 1758). Classification (NCBI taxonomy): domain Eukaryota; kingdom Metazoa; phylum Cnidaria; class Cubozoa; order Carybdeida; family Carybdeidae; genus Carybdea; species Carybdea cf. marsupialis auct. non (Linnaeus, 1758). Next base: position 2,625 of record JAAAKL020007275.1, on the reverse strand, counting down.
AGTAAAACTTCGATACAAGTATGGTTGGGGAGCCCGATTGACGGCGTCCTCCAATCAGATCCCTGGCGCCTCTTTGGGGCTCACTCTCTTCCTTCACATAATCACTCCTTGTCTTTTTTCTTCCTTTCAAGCTCTCTCTTCTCAACAAAGACTAGCGACTAAAGCTATATAAAGTTCTATGGTGATGAGAAATGACTATGTCTATCAGGAATTCAGTAGGCGAGTAAGACAATTAACGCCATGAGGTTTCTATCACGATTGCCCGTATTTTTAATAACTCTCCTGTTTTGCAACGATTCCCCCAGTCCTTATGTAATCATTCAGTGCCTAATTCTAACCAGACATAAGTAGACAGATTCGCCCGTGCCATATTAAAATCAAACAAACTGGTTTCAGAAACAGTTTGTGACTGATGAAATGCTCTGAATCAAATTATGATATATACCATCCCATCTGCTACCCGAAGTCAATAAAAGGCACTTTAAGAACTCCACTCTCCTTGGCAACGTATCATGCCCAAAATACTTTAAAAAATTAATGAGATCACAGTTCCCGCCTTACATCATTATCAACCCATCTACTAAGACAACTAAATCTTACCTAAATCATGACGGAAGGTTGGTGTGATAGTGACAGTATATGAGTGTGGTTTGAGATCGCAGTCTTCCCGTAAGTAGATACCTTTCATTTTATCAGTGCCACATTCGATCTGTAAAATGAAGGAAGGCAATGAAACTAACTACTGAGATAAATAAGCCAAAGCATCTTCGATGATGGCAACATTGTAAATGTAACAATTTCTTATCCCCAAATACACATTTCAGTCAGAGTAATTATCAATGTAAGCCCCTACCACTGGTTTATAAATCACTTGGTAACTTGCACTGTTCATTTGCCACATAGTCTTACCATTATCTCTTACGAGCAAATTGTCTATAATCTTAAAAAGTAGCGCCACTTGCCGTACCTAACCATCTGATCTACGGTCTGAGGTTCCTCATTTTGATTGGCTAGTCCGTTGCTTCCTCTGATTGTATTGCAATGCGACAGGCAGTTCATATTATTCATTACTGTCTATATATGGCCTCGTACCAGGATTTTTTAGTCTTCCCAATGGGTGGACCCTTCAATTCTGTACAGATTTTTTGATTGATCCTTTTTTTTTTTTTCTATAGCGCGTGAAATGCTTCAATACCATTTCAACTGACTTCCAAGATAAATTCGTTTATAAATGCATTATGAACTTGCTTTCAAATTTTGTAGTAAACACTGTATCAGTTAACAACAGTGGCAATGAGTAACTGTGAACTACGTGATAAAGCACAGTGGAAAATGAACGTTTACAAAGTCAACAATGGATAAATCATGCCCTGGTGGTAAGTGCCCCGCGTCAAAAGTCACGAGGCAGAAAATCTCCTTCATGGCAATGCTATCTTTCCATGTCGATATCGAAGATGCATCTTAACCACTTAGAAGCAATATCTTCTTATTGTTAGGCTCATGACACAGAGGAAACGGATTAGTGACCCCGTAGGATCTTTTGGCGCATGACAACCAAAAAGCTCGGCTACAAAAAAACCCACAGCATCGTGTCATAAAAAATGACACTTGACTCACGCATAAGCCTTGCCCTCTCGATGCATACAAAGTTTTAGTGAGATACCGTGACAAGCAATCCCTACAATTTCTCTCAAACTTACTTCCTAAACGAAGACGTTAGAAATATCTGCATGTGGAATGTACGCTTAACTAACATCTACTATACACATATTATGCAATCAACTACATAAATGAGATCCTTCAAAAACATGATTCAGAGTCAACACATTGCAATCGCTTGAACATTATCATTTGAACACTGTGTTGCTTAGGGGATCCATATTGCTAAATGTAGTACCATAACACTGGTGACTGGAATTTGTATACAGTAAAGATTTTTACAATTTTGGAGAGAATTTAGCGGCGGGGAGAGGGTTCGAACATGCTGCTAAAATAATATATTTATGAGTGACATGTTTTCAATCGTTAGTCTTTTCAAAACATCTACGCTGAATAGTTAACTCGTCGACATGCTGTAGGGTTTCATGCTTTAAAAATACCTCTTCCAATGCTGCAAGATGAAATGAAGAACGAAGTTTAACTAATAATCTATAACGGATACCTCTTGGTAGTTGTCAGTACAAGCCTGGTTCTATTTGAAGTGTAGACTGATTACTGAGTCACTTTTAGAAAAAACGACTCTAGTTTTGCATAGCTAGAAATTTGTTCCCAATCCTCTTCTATAAATTCTTTGAGAAAGTTCTCTATTATCACTACATACGATTGCTGTGACAAGTGTCTGGCGAAAACGATTAGCAATATCGATCCACTACTAAACACCTTTTTCACGTTCTCCGCCAAAAAACAACTATTCGGATGTTATCACTCGTCTGAACTTCTCTATTTTCATGCTAACGTGACGCCTTTTCTTTCCCCGATGTCTGCAGATCTCGATCATTTAATCCAGAGATCTTAAAAAGGACTTGTTGAAAGACTGAGCAAATGGATTTGCGTTTTTTACTCGATATTCGGAATCGTATACATTGCTTTGATTGCTAACAATATATCAGAAGGTTTGGCAAACCC
>JAAAKL020007274.1:0-17063 GCA_010016065.2 Carybdea cf. marsupialis auct. non (Linnaeus, 1758) | reverse complement strand
TATGTAACTAGCAAAGCTGCTACAAAGCAATTTAAAGAATTCATATGGTACCATGCCAGAGTGCTCAAACTGCGCAGCACAGTGAGCAATGCATAAAGCAACAGCAACACTTGATCTGCAGACAGAATTGTTTCGTCCTACATATATATATATATATATATTATATATATATATATACATATCTATATATATATGACCTAATAGAGCGTAAAACTAAAAATAACGTCAAGTGTAAAGTGAGATTACATATGCTCAATTAAGCAGCGGAGTCAAGCTGAAAATGTAAAAAAACCAAGCAATCATAACCTCGACACTACTAACCTACTGAATAAACGTTCTGAACTGGTTTCGAAATATCAGCATAAGACTTCTTTTGTTCCTAATAACTATTATGGTAAAGAGCACCTTTTCTATGATCTATTAACGGTTTTCTGTATGGATAAACGTAGTCTATGTAACCAACTTGCTAGATACAGCATCACAAATTCTAACCAAATTTTTAAAGGTTTAGATGAGTACAATTGCTGACATTAGCCTTGTTAGAATGTAGTGTTAGATTGGAATTGTTAGAATTAGTGCTACAGGAAAAGAGTAATACTTTTCGATACTAGATTGATTGCATTGGTGTGTGATGCTCTTCTGAGTAGGGACATCATTCATGAGGTGGGGTATTTTTAGCATTGATTCCGGGGTCGTCGCCTAATTGTTTACCTCATACATTTGGCCTATTTTTAGCATACTCGATTTCGAGCGTAGCCTTTGGCCTTTAACATTCCGTAATCCAAGCAATGAGAGGAGAACTACTTATCAATAGATGATAACTTCTACACTACCCAAACTCACCTCAAGGTGGTTAGCTACTCTAAGTTATCTTTTATAAAAGTAAAATGCTCTAAATTATGTAATTAAAATGAGTTAATCATTCTACCTTTTTTGACAAAATCTTAAATGAAAAATAATTCGTCTACCATCCCTTGTCTTATTCGTTATATATAAAATTGCATTATGTTGCTGATCGATTCCAATGTTTTAATTTCGCAGGATCACAAAGACGATGATACCCTGGTGTTATTCAAAGCATCACTGATAGAGAAAAAAACTAAAAGGACTTTTAAAGTGACGAAGAGTACTTTTTGTAGTAAATAGTTTCAGGACATCAATATGAAAAAAATTTATTCCCACTTTCATAATCAGAAGGGTTTCTCATTTTTGTTAAGCTAAGATTGATACTTTTCGCTAAGTACTGTCAATATCTACACTGAAAGTTATCAGAAGAAACATAGAAAACATGTCATAACTGGGATCGTATCCCGATGTCAGTACATCCATGGAGACGTAACATGGCAGAGAGGGGATGAGCTTCCAAATCGCGTAGAGCTGCGTCTCAATGTCCACCAGTGGCGTATTAGGACTCAACTTGTCGACTGTAGAAGTGGGGTATGTTATCACCTACAACTTTGGACTACGAAATATGAAAGTTTCCCCAACCCCCGTTCCAAAATATTGTTCAGTTTGAAAAACGAGAATTTTGGGCACTTGCATGTCAGACCTCCCTGCTGCTAAGCGGAGAGGTCTAGAAAACAAATAATACCAGACCTGGACACCCCTTTTATGTGGCAAGTGTCTTGCGTGTTTTGCTCCGAAATTTAGTAAAAGTTTAACTTCTATTTGTCCATGATTGCAGTGCACCTATCTCACGTAATAGAGAGCACTCTGCGAATGCGTGGGTTACAGATTCAAAGCTTAGTTATGAAGTACTTTATTTCTCCAGTATATTCCCAAATTTTATTCTATCAAATCCTTTTTTCTCGGTAGCATCTTGAAAAAGATGAAGATGAAAAGGTGCTTTGAGAAACGAAGTTTTTAAACTCTGATGTACGTTAATGGAAATAGTTTTTACTGTACAATGGTCAGGTTGAGTGCCCCAGCTACCACTGATACTTTACGTCACCATTAGTCACAATCTGTCGACTCTATGACCTTGACAGGTTATAAGGGTGAGTGAAATGTAAGGAAGTCAAATGTTTACCACGACTTTATCGTCTTGAACTTGTAATACAGAATATTAACAGAAATATAAGACGAAGCAGTCGTTCAAGAGCAAATGAAGTCAAAATATGTAAGTTGAATACGATCACGATTAAAGAAAACCCTTTCTCTAAATTATATGAAATTTTATGTTAATCTTTTGTTTTGCCACCTCAAGTAACTTTTCCGTCGGATTCTTAGATCCGTATTTCTGTTTAGAATTAAAAGCATGGTTGAAATTCTGCACATATTTGTCAAGCTATCGGATGCTGTTTAGTTATAATGACTTTATGCGTCATCAATGAAACTTTCAAAGATAGAATTAAGGGATTTGAAATATTGGTTACACCCTTCAGTTGTTAGGTCATATCTTTGAATACCTTAAGGTTTTCAGTGTGTAGGTGTGGATTCAGCATAACAGAAGGACCTCGTACAATTAACCTGAAGAGCAAACGTTATTGACTTCTTAAGGCATATCATTATAACCTATTGACTACCATTCTCTGTCGGAGGAAGCACCAAAACAAATGCTCTTGAAAATGGTCTAACCTTCTCTTCGTTTCATGTTTCATCAAAATTGATGAATTTACGGAAGAGCAAGAAGAAGCAGCAAGAAGAAACAAAGGACGCAAAGGGAAAATATAAAAGTAGAAAGGCAGGAAGATGGGGAAGGACGAGAAGAATGGAGGAAGAGAAAGCGAGGAATTAATTCATTAAATTTGTTCCATAGCGAGATGTCAAAGCTACTGTGAAATGTTACCATTGACTTACGTCATGATCAAACACCTTGGTCTGTTTCGTGCAAATAACGTAGTTCTCTCGAACCATCATTATGGACTCTTTGCCATTTTATTAGTACTCCTCCAGGCTTCGCCCCCTTGAATGCTATTTGAGAGAAATCCGGTTTATTCTCTCCTTGGATATCTACAGAGCGTGCGCTAGTCACCAGCTTCTCCTCTCGTTCATCTCGTCAATGATGTATCTGCTCGTCTTTCCCTCTGTATGTCTTCCATAAAGTAAGAAAAGGGACGAGAAGAACAAAAAATTATGATGACATATCACTAGCGACAATAAAAAATAGAGGAATCGAAGAGAAGAAAAGTAAAGATAAGAAGTTATATTTTCACTTTAAATGTTAGCAGCAAAATCTAGAAAAACTATACATAGAGATTTGTAGATTTTCTTGACCTTTGGTTTTGAAACCTGGACACTAAAACAAGACCGTTGTAAAAGAAATTGGCAGCTTTTGAGATGCGTTGCATTAGGAGAATGATGTGTATACCGTGTGCAAAGAGAGCAACCAGTATAGAGGTTCTGCGCACGACAAGAGTTGAAAGGACACAGATATGAAAGATGAGAAATTATTTTGGTAGGACATGTCACGAGGAAGAATGACTTAAGCCAGTAGTCTTGTTTACCCCGAGAAATGCTAATATGGACACGATAAAGGAGAGGAAGAAGCGACATAGTACATATTGTTTTTTCCGCCTTCAAAGTCTAGCAAATGTAATTGATGTCAGCTATTGCTTTAGAGAACTGTCTTCATCATCATCATTATCATCAATTACCATAGTCTATTTTAGACCGTTTGTGCACCCATGACTTAACATGTTTGCTCCATTACATACGTGATCCTGCTTTCCATGACGTAGACTTCCATCTGAGGCCGCGCCATTGTTGAATATCATCTAACCAGATCCTCGAGGCTTTCCTTTCGGTTGTACACCTTTACTCATTCCTTGTAGTAATGCTCCCGTGGTTGGACCTGCCTGGATGAGATGTCCATAGAATTTGAGCTTCCTTTTATATCGTTTCTATTATTGTTTCTGGGTCCTTACTCTAACTTTCTTTGCCTTGTCCAGGACATACTTGTTTGTCTTCTTTTCTCTCCATGAGATATTTAGCATTCGCCTTAGCCACTTTGTCTCAAATGTAGCGAGTTTCTTCTCTTTCCTTTTACTGATCATCCAGCCCTCAGAACCGTAAATTAAGGCTGAGTCAACTAGAGAGTTTCTGAGACTAGGTTTGTTGGTTAGGGTGATGGTTTCATTTTTCCATATCTTCTCAAGTCTGGAAATGGAGATCATGCTATTCTGATTCTTGTCAGAATTTCTGCATGGCTCTGCATGTTGTCTGTAACAATGGAAATATCTTACATCATCATATTAGGCCATATCTGAATTTTGACATTACCAAATATAGTCAATCTCATTACATCGTCATATTTGGTCATATCTGAATTTTGACATCACCATTCTTCTTTCTACTCCTTGTTTTAGATAAATAGTGCACAACGAATATGAACTTTCTCCTTATCAACAAAAAGAGGTTTTGTAGCGGTAGTCAATGGTAACTATCGTACGTTACATAATAACATATTTTGCTAGCAAATTTTGGCATCTTACTTGAGGTTTACGAACGGGTATGAAACGTTAAACTAAATTAGTGTACCTTGTATTCTTTGCCATCGATGTCTATTTGATAAGGGGGCATGTGTATATACTGAACACTGTCTCAGCTGGAGTCACATGCATTTATCATAAGTGAAAACAGTTTCACATTTACGTCACCACTTTCATAGAGTGTTAATGCATTGCCACGGGAAATTGGAATAAAATTACCGTGTCTGTTGAAATATATTCTAAAATTTGATAAGTGGGGCGGGGAGGGGGTAGAGTATTTTTTAATCAGGAAAAGTGAACATTTTTGTTAAGGCAAAATAATCAACCTTCCTACACGCGTTAATGCGGATTTTCAGATGTGAAATCCTAAATGCATCAGTTGGGTCACCTGAATTGCGAGAAATGACTCAATTCTACCTACCCAGCTTATAGCTTACGTGGCATTTCTCTCAGATTGCCCACACAAGAAAGTGCTGACGGTAGAACATTAACCCTTTGTACCTTCTTCATGTTACGAGACATTATGGGATATGATGCAAGACTTTATGGGACATGATATGAGACTTTATGGGGCATAATGCGAGAGTTTATGGCAGCCCCATGTATGTTGGCACCACTCTACCTAGCAAGTAGTATCTTATGGAATATAATAGAATGGTAGTTCAAAAGGCCGTAGAATAGAAAAAGGTCAGAAGAATATGGTAAATAGAAAAGAAAGATGTACGAAACTCGTACGTGCACAAGACCGTGCTAGTGGATAATGAAAAAAGGTAAGAGGCCAGGTCATGGAAGGACGCCAGGTCATAGAAAGATGCTTGAATTTTATCAAGAAACGAAAGCAATGCTATCATCATGTTGAACCTGATTCCTCTGAAAACGTTCCAGAATTCCTTGAGAAGTTTGCTGGTGGTACGAAACAAAAAACTGCACGAAACAGGCAAAACATTTTAGTACTGAAAAGCTTTTTTCGTGTGACACTCCTCAGACTACAAAATCGTCAGAATTGAAATTGAGAAGAAATCAATAAAAGTCATACCAAGCTGTGTTTGTAAAGTAGCCAATCAGAAGTCTGGCTGCTAGATTGGTGGTTTTTTGACCAATCAGTGTCTGTGGAACTAAATGGTCAACCGAAAAGGCCCAATTAAAAGACAAATTCTTTTTGTCTGCAAAGCAACGGTTTTCTTACTTTGATGTGGGTGGTGAGTGAAATTAAAAGAGCTATCAAACAGGTGGCAGACGGAAAGTTCATGTAAGGATAAAATTGCCGTGGAACACCAGAAAGGAGGTGAAAATACGTCAACCAAGAGACCAACAACTTGGTGCAGTGACAGCAGAGCATTCAAAATTGCTATCTTGGTAAACAAAAGATTCTAAAATGAGTCTGAAAACTGTAAACCAATCAGCAGACTAAGATATGTATTCAAGGTCTATATGAGAACAATAAAGAAGAGGTTCAGGTTGGCACCCAGGACTATCAGTCTATCACCAAAAGGCTACATCACAGTGGACAATCTGCAAACCATAATGCAATTGCTAGAGAAGACCCTCAAGCAAAGGATGCATGTCATCACATCAACCATGATGTAATATTCAATTTAATTCGGAAGAAACGAGAGGAACAATCCAAATCAAAATAGATCAGATTGATGAGAACATCAATCTGAAACAGGTGTCAGGCAGGGCGATATCCAAACCTGTTTCCTTCTTTACTGTCGGTAATCGTCAAACAGACCAACTTCGGGGTTTAGAGAGGATACATGAATGGGAAATACGTAAACAGGATAAGATTAAGATTAAGATTGTGCAAGGATTCAGATTGAATTACTGAGATTATGGTTGATGCATCCTAAAGAGATAAACAGAAACCGATGAGCAATAAATATTGACTTCTATCAAAAGAAATAATCTGGTGTGTACATTACAGCTTCCACATTTCGAGCACCGTAGCATTTTTAAGAAGCAGCGCATCTTCTTAGGTAATCTTCTTGTTTTACGTTTACTATTACTCCACTCTCCTTTTCCCAAAAGATTTAAGTGAAATATAAAATCAACTATATGACAAAGTACAGGAATATGGAATAAAAATGAACAAGTAATTGAAACAGATCGCTGGAAATAAAGCATCAAAAACAAAGCATAAGATGCAAGTATAGGTAATATAAAATATAGATACACGAGTCATCGAAGAAGTGGATATACATGTATATTCATTTGTGCGTCGATAGAAGAATAACAGCTGGATAGTAAAGGTTGGAAAATACTCCGCCTCCTCTAATGAAAACATCAATACTCGTGTTCTTAAACGAAACGATAACGAACACTATACTTTTCCAAGCAATGACAAATGGTTCTAAGACACGATCGCTCTCCAATGCACGGAAAACGGGAAAAGTTAGTGTTGCTGGATGAAGCACGATAAGGCACATGCTGAACATTGGCAATTAATCATAGCAAAGACATATTGGAGAGTTAAAAAATCAAGTAGCAATTGACTGGACACGTGGCAATAATGGAAAGTAAGTGACGGTCGAGAAAAACTACAGACTGGACACCAAAAAGCTGGTATAGGCCCGGGAGAAGGCCGAAAGAGAGTTGAAGTGACAATTTTGCGAGAACAACAACTGTGATATGTGCAAGGAAGGCATAATACAAACAAGAATATAAGAGTTAATGGAGGCAATCTATTAGAAGTAGCCAAAAGATAATCAAAACGAATAGCCTTAAAAAGCCAAAAATCATGTTCTAGTTCCCTATCATGAAAACATGAACGTCACTTTTTGTTGGGATTTGTTTGTTACAATATACACTTTGAATAATCATGGCACTTTAAATTTGGCAGAGCCTGAAATGATGCTAAGAATATAAAATTATGATCCTGAGTAAAGTTACAACATTCTAATACAATAGTTCATCGGTTTCGATTTTTAGTAACTGTTAGAATAAAAAGTACAACTTCTGGTGTGTAGAACTGATTGGAACGCTGTTTTTCCCTATCGTAACGATATCCAGTTTTCAAACTGAGATTTTCATTTTATCTATCAGCTCGTGTCATATTCTGTCTGCTATCTCTCTTGGCATTAGTTACACTTTTATCATGTGACTATCTTTCATGTACGCTACATAAATTAAACATGGATATCAAATATGCTAGCTTATTTTAGATAAAATTAATGGAGCGTATGAACTTTATAACTAGATACGCTAAGAATAACTTTTTATTACGCTGTTATTAAGTCTTCATTCTTTAAGTGTACGAAAGATCACTCCTGGCCATTAACAGTGCGGAAAAAGAAAGCCAAAAGAAAACGTTTGTAGAAAGGCAAATGGCTATTGCATGTATGGGTGTGGGCAGCTCTCTCAACCGTTAGAGCGGGGGAAAACTGTTCAAGAAGCCACACCTGATTGGAAGCGATGAAAACTTGGAAAATTGTAGCCGCAATAATTGTTAGCTAACTAGCGTATCTTAACATCATCATGCTATTGATCCATGCATTTTTTTCGATTTTAATCAGTTCTCCCCTTCAGAAACAACAAGTGAAGTCATAATCGCAAGCCTAATGATTTCAAACTACCTGAAATTATTCTAAAAACAAACTGCAATTTTAATTTTAGATTTAAACAGATTATAAGATTAACTTCTCGGATAACTGAAGGAGACATGTAATGACTGAATGTAGACATCAGTGTTATAAAATCTCGAAGTTGAAAATTCGAACCCACGGTCTCCGCAGTTGCGTAACGTGAAATAATTTCCGTTAAGCTACGGTCCCTTACCAACGCGAGAGAGAAATTTAGGATGTCTTTTGTTTGGATCTTGCCTCACTACGGACATGTCCCCCCTCCACCCAGTTTCCCTCGTGGTTGAGCCAGATTTTAAGCGAAGCATTGAAACAAAGTTAAAGAGTCATTTGGTAAGAAATCATGGTCACATCATATCAACTCTGTTATGATAAATAGCGGATGTGGGAGTTTTCTTGTAAGCTGAGGCGATTTTAGACTCCTTTTCATCTGATAATGAATAAAGAGCAGGAACCACATGATGCATGTTCTACACAAGGTATCTAAATCCCTTCTTAAAATTGCAAGATAAGTTTTTACTTGTATATCAGTTGTATAAACTAATATCCGATCTCTTTCATCAATTTTATCTTTATCTTCGATTTGTCAAGGTTGGCACGGAATATCATACATCAAGCAGCCGCAGGAATGCATTTGAGGACTTGGATATTGTCGGAGCTATTAATTCAGGAAACTAACCAGAGATGCCCAGCGTTGTCCCAGAGAAGAGTCGAAGCTTTGAAGATTAAACTCTTACTGGCCTCTTTAGAACTTCGGCATAAAATAAAGTACTTCAAGAAAGAGATACGAAAATCTATTTCTCTTTTTTAAACAGCATAATACCTATAAACGTATTCAGGTTGTGCTCTAGCGAAGGCTTTGGAAGTGTTGCTAACAAGTGATGTATCGAATGGGACACAGTGCCATGACCGTCCTTGTGTTATCATAACAATTTAGATGGGCTGATTTGCAAATCAAAAAAGAAGTTTTAGCTTAAGTTTACGTTATCAGCTATAAATCCTAAAAAAATAATTGAGAGGGTTGGCCCTCGCCCCCAATTCTATGCTTTAAACTTTCTACTTTTGGAGACCCCCTCCTCTGGGAAATTCTGGGTACACTAACGATGCTATCAAAAAGAAAACTTCAAAGGTGATGAATCTACGTGCTTCATGTTCAACCTTATGCAGCATTCGTAAAACCTTAAAGGCAAAAGAAAACCCCACAATATGTTATGGCTTTTTTGGAATTTTCTTGGCACCACGAGCCAAATTTTTGCTACTACATGTTTTTACGACATTTTCCAAGATACGATAAGAGTAGTATTGCAAACTTAGTTTAAGAAATATTGACATAATTCTCTCAAAGGAACGATCATCAAATGCAATTAAATTTGAACACAATGGCCATGAATCTCATGTTATCGTATTTGAAATTGATATTTCTTCGACTTGGATAGGATTATGGCACCAGAGATTATGAAACGACTAACTTTACCTCAGAATGTGCAGAACTGGTAAAATTTACTTCATCCACCCAAGTTATCTTCCACCCCTCGGAAGAATTTCTGACAACGCTACTGGTCGTAAAGCGTTCCTAAACAATACTTGTCAAAAATCAAGTAGTTAATTGTAAATAACACTAGGTGGCATCATCTAATCGAGTATCTCAACGAAAAGAGATTGGATAACTAATCTTAAGGCACCAATCTCAGAAAGTTACTTCTGTCTGGAAAATCTGGGACCCTGGGAAAGACAAAGGACAAGACAACATTAGCCCCTTTCATGGGTACTCAGTGTTCCTTATTAGTATTAGGAAGATCTTAGTATCATATGCAGAAACAAGTAGAAACCGAAAAACTTGAAGGATAATTCTGACAATCAAACATTCACTTATTTTGTGAATCGTAGTGATTGTAAATAGGCCCATAGGTAAGGGATGGCCTAGTTCCCCGAAATTTCTTTTGCTCCCGGAAAATTTGCTGATGACTTAATAAATGGAAATTGAAGATGGTTTTTGCTCCCTTGATAAAATTAATGCCCCCTCTTCCCACACAAGAACGACCGGTTGGCTACAAGTCTGATCATAAATTTAGTTTGTGTTTTGAAGTTGACAACGTAAATACTGCAGTTTCATTAAACGTGGTGGAAGGTCTTTTGCATGGTGGGAGGGGGTAAATGAACTTAAGAACTTGCCTTTTCGTAATATTTACTGAAAGTTGTTTATATATTTATATACTTCTTAAATAGGGGAGGGGAGTCATGGGGTAATCAAGGTAGGCAACTGCTTAAGGTTATAGCCACGAGGGAAGCACGAGGAAGAAAGAGAATTCCAGAGAGTGGCAGTGCGAGGAAAAGAACTCGTGGCATAAGTGGCAGTCCTGTACTTATGTACCTCAACAGCGAATGGATGAAGGCTCACGGAGGAACGAGTAGTACGTTGCAAAGACTTTAATGGTGGAACCATGGAAGAGAGCTCCTTCCTACACCGTCCATGGAAATATCTGTAGAAAAGGGAAAGAGATTATATAGTCCTACGGTGTGCAAGAGCTTCAAGGGTCCCAGAAAGCTAAGGACCAATCAGGTTCGAGACTCCATGTTGGATACGATCCAAAAGATTCAGGTGGGAGGTAGGTTTCAGTAAGTTCTTTCTTCTTTGTATTAACTGTATTATTAGCTACATTTGACTAAAATCTTGCTAAATCAAATTTATCTTAAACACTTCTACAGCACAATGTATTAAGAGCGTTTCTTTATCTGATCGACTCACACGAATGATTGCAGGTGTTCCATCACATTACGTACTTGGGCCTTAATGTTAATGCTCAAAGTTTTTAGCAAATGTATTCTTTTGTAGAGTTTGTTTGAAGTTTTTTTCCCCCTTGTGGTCCAAGGGTCCAAATACCCTTTCCTTTGACTCTGTCACCACTTACCGCTCATTATAAAGCTGTCTCTGAAAGTACATAAATTAATTGCAATTAATCAAATGATAGATGTTTTAGTTGCTATCCATCGATTATACTTGTTTCCCCGATTGATTGCAATCGATTTTTGACAGCTCTGTATCAAGCAGACCGATAAATTGACCCGTCGTTCGGAAATTGAAGGTTAAATAGCTAGATCCCTGTGGTTAAGTGCCGCCTATACAGGAACATCAATTAAAGGGAACCCATGATCAGAGATGCAGACAAATATTTGTACATTTTAGGGTGATCGGCTCTGAGTTAATACTATGCACTGAGAGCTCGTTGAGCTATTTTCTTTCAACCAGATCAATATCTGCAAATAGAATCACCCAGAAGTATCACTGTTGACCCGTAAAGCTTGCGCATTGCATAAAAGCTAAAACGAAAGTCAACTTTGTAATCCGCACTTAAGCCTAAAAATATTTGACAGCTTGCGTTAAACCCTTCTTCATAGTCCTGACCTTTTAAAGGTAATTGGTCTTGCGTGAAAAGTGTGTATTCGACGCCTTCTATCTCCACTACATGAGTTGCTCTTTTGAACAGCGATATCAATCCCTTTGTTGGGGAATGAAAGACATCGACACGCGCGGAAAGATAGCAAAAAAGGACTTGTTATCAGACACGTGTATACAATAAATTTCTTCATTTGATCATAAACAAGTAACTTAGTCGTTTGTATCCACGTGTGACTGGTCGTAAATACAAACGTAGCCAATCATCGTACACATTTTTGGCGCGCGACCAATTAGGGTTAACCGTGGGTGTGAGGTAACACTATTGGATAAATTTAAATGCATTTTTGCACTACAGTTAATCAGCAGAGTCTGCAAGGTTTGCAGCCTCGCATATTTGAGTACAATTTCAAACTTAGGAGGCGGCATTGCTGGAGGATCTAAAACTTGAAGTTGAATCATGAAAAGGGACTATGACGAGCTCTCACAAGATGGATCACAAAGCTCTAAGTAAGTTAAATTTGTTTCCTCAAGGGAACGATATTTAAGTCTCCCTCGTGATCTGTCTGAGTCCTTAATGGGCAGCTTATTTTCTTTACCGGGCATTTTTCAGTCTGTCGTAGTCTGTTACACTATGAGGCTGTAGTGGTCGCAAGGTAGTTGCTTTTGTGAGGCAGGATTTAGCCGGCTGCTCAGATGAGAAGAGAAACCACAGAACTATTCAGTTTAACGTGAACTAGATCCCACTGATGTTCATATTAAAGCCTAATGTTTCTGGTAAAACTGAAGGCAGAACCTCTGTGTACAGAATATGCTAATTCAAGATCGTTTGTGTGAAGAGATTGAGCTCGCGGTAGTCGAAGGTCAGTTATAGTGAGTAATGCTATCTTAAACCCCATGTTCGTCTCCATTAAAATCTTACAATGGAGAAAGGTAAAAGCACTGGCCAAATGCTTGCTCTGTCGACAAGAAAGAGTAAGGAATGTTGTCACTAGCATACTGATTTTCAGCTTGCTTTAGCATTTATGCCTGTACAGTGACTCTGGAAAACGATGAACCAGGACTTGATATTTGTAATGGAGTACAAAGAGGTTGATGATAGCATTAACGGTCCTCTGTTTCCTCTTAGCTGCTGCGATCACTGTTCGGAGAGTCAGCAGACCCAAAATGTACCTGAACTTAAAAAGCGGAGGATGGTAAGTTTGAATGTATTCACGATACAATAATCTTATTTCGCCGAAGAGTTGACAACGATTATTATTATCATTATGAATGTTGTGTAACGAGTTGTTAAATTTGTGTTTCTCAGTATGTTGTTAGGTAAGCTAGAGGCTACACAGATAATGAAAATGTATTATTGGATCATCGTAAAACATTCTGAAACCTTTAAAGCAAGACTTAACTTTAAAAGGTCTTCAGACATTGTAACTTTAAATATATAAAGTTTAATTTTAGAATTCTGAAGGACCTGTAATCGGTGAATACATGACATGTACCAGTGGACTAGGTCACTGAATTACATCATTCCCATTTCTGTTATCAGAAGTTTATATATTGAAATGTGAGAAATATACCTTAAAAGGGCAAAGGAACGTCCTCACACCTTTCATGGGAAGGGATGTTGAAATAGTGAAACCACAAGAATTTCTGGTGTACTAAACGATGGGGTATATTATAAATCGAGAATGAAGGGAAGCTATCTTGCTTTCGAAAACTTTACGAATAACTTTTCATAACGTATTTGAATTGAGAATGTTTAGTCTCATCAAGTAGTACTTAACAGCACTACCGTGGTCACCCACGTTAACACTATGATCTGATATTTTGAGAACATGTGTCAGAACGTTAAGAATTTCGCTGTTGAGAAAAGCAGCCAGAAGTTACAGCTGACTGTAGAAGTAAGAAGAATAGCTGAAGGAGATGGCAAGATTCATTATGAATCGACTCTGATTAAAATTTGTGCAAATTTAGGTCCTAGCGTAGCATTACATGGAATCTTAATGAACACAGAGGTCTCCTACCAAACACATGTGTTTCATTACGACTTTATCTAAAAGCTTAGATTTCTTTCATAGTGACATGTTGCTTTTCAAAGTCAGTTTGGTGGCCTTTACTGAAAACTGCAGTAGGTTACAATAGATATCATTTCATTATGTAAAGACAGATGATGCTGTCTCCTGACCTCAGTTTTACTGTGCCTCTTCAAATTGCTTTCCTAAATGATGCGCAGACGCATAACGTGGTCATTTTGAGGATAGGGTGTTATCCTTAAATAGGCCTACTGTGCCTGCGTAAATAAAAAATGAAGTTCCTTGTCCAGTCTGCGGAAGGAAACTTTTCTCCGGGCTTGAAACACCGTGCTCGTAGCAAAGTTCGACGTTAGTTTTACAAAAGATGAACCAAACGGGTCAATGAATTACACGGCTTCTTCTAACTTTATACATTTGTAAAACGGGCACAAGTAGGAGATCTAGACTACTGGTCATGTAAAGAATGCGGAAAAATAGCAGCGATTTCTGCATCTGCAAATAAAGTCTTATTGTGACAGATCTAGGAAAATACGAGTCATTTTTGCAAATCGTAAGTGCCAGGTGCCACTAAAGAGGTATGTTGTTATAAGAATCAAGGTAATGCCACAGAATGCCACAAATACCTTTAGAACGCAATTACTAGATATAAAAATTTCACGGCTGTTTGTTGATCTGAATTACAAAACATATAAACTGCTAGTGTTCTTTGAAGGAATTAAGAAGCTGACGTAAGTTTTTTGGCAGATTTTTGCAGGTTAAGAATATGATCTTTGTAAATATTACATTTTATACTGTTATGGTAAGAATAGAAGTCGGCTGATAAGCATCAAGCGCTGCTGATACCTCTATACAGTCCAGAACCGTCTCTGTCTCTAGCAAAACAAAGTTAATGCCCCAAATACGTAGGAACTCACTATCAGGTTGACAAAAGTATTTGATGGCCTTGCTGACAAGGCATGGAGAACCCACGTGGCGATGGGAGAAATTGCAGCAGAAAGATAAGGCGTTAATAACTGGGTGAAATATCTTGCCAGTAAAAGTCGAGTCACATGCAGACATACTTTGTGTGGATAAGTAGAATGGAAACTTCTTGTTAAGCAAAGCATGTTGACGAATTCGTTGTTTCATGCGTTTCTTATGACATTTGTCCTCATCCAACGAAGTCAAGGGTAGACAGACAAATTACATAAAATCTATAGATGGTAAGCAGAAAGTTTACTGAGAATAACTCTGGCTAGACGACAAAAACAGTCGACATGACATTTTAAAAAATTTACCTGAGGTAATATGAGACTTGCTATTATACCGGAAAGAAATCTTATTTTTTCAAACCTTCGTGGCATCAACATCTGGAAGGTGGCAACAGCTACAACTTACGAATTTGCGATGAATGACCATTCAGATAATTGCAATTGAATATAAATGCATATGATATATTCTACCAAATCATAAAGTGACAAAATTGACAAAAAGTGAAATTGACAAAATCTGTAATAAAGTGAAAATCTGATACTGATGAGTAATAATAAGAGACAATCATCATGCTTACTAACTTGACGAAATCACATTTTCAATGTATGATTCCAATATATTATTCTGAGTGTATGCCTCAAATGTTTGAATGCTTTATGCTACTTGCAATGGCATTGGATATCACAAATATGTTATCCTATGTCTATTGACTGTGATTAATTATATAATCCAACGCCCATTGACAGTTAGCTTCTCAGCATTGATATTGTTAGTGGACTACCATGTATGGCAGCAGTTGGGTAATGTCAGTTTTTGAGGATCTCGGTTTTTGACTATTCTTAGGCGTTTAGAATTACGTCCAGCTCACATTTCATGTAATGGTGATTCAGAAATGAATAAAGACATGGTTAACTTTATCTCAATTGGCTACCACAAGGTAGCATGTATCTTTCTTCGCTTATTTCATTGTCACAAAGGAATTCCTATATCGAACTGATTTTGCTATCAGCTACGTAAAAGTTTCTTTAGTTGTCCCCTATTAACGGCTTATTTGTTGCTTTCTTATTGCTCGTTATCTTTCGATGTGTGAAAACGGAATTGGCATTTTTGTCTGCTTTCATATTCTAGTGTACCAAACCAACTCTTTTTGTTGTTTTAACATGTGCTCCGTTAACTATTTACTCTTTTTTAAAGTTTTTGTTTTCCGTTTCTCTTTCTGTGTTTCCATATTGCATTCTGGGTAAAAACCACTCCAGATTGGGTTGCTTCCTAACAGTTGCTTTGCTTTATATAAGATTTAAACCTCCTGCTGTTTTTAAGTCAAAAGAGGCTTACTTGGGTATTGATAAAAGGAGGCCAGAGAAATGTATATAAATACGAACATACCCTCACGAAAGATGAAGCTTCGGGTTCCACTGATCACTCCTTAGTCCATGACAGATATTGAAAATTTTATATGCTCGTATTGATACTGAAAAAGAAGGACCTTTCGCGATTATCTGCCTATTTCCCATCCGCCTTTTCTCAACATTATTGCGAGAACGTTTTATGCTCTATCATGCCACGTGGGTTTTATCACTCAACGTGTCATGTGGAATCTAGATTTTATAAAGATATTTTGTAGGGGTCTTCAGCTTGATCGTAAGTACTGTTAATTGGATTCCTGAGCCGAGTGTTATTAATTCCACTTACTCGTTCACAGGTAATCGAGAAAAAGCGCAGGGACAGAATCAACAAGTACCTTGAGGAGCTCTCACAGCTTGTTCCAGCTGCAGCTGAAAAAGCGGTAAATTTGAATAACCATATTGTTATTGCTACATGACCTCTCTTAACATTAGGGAAACTTTGATCCGTCAATAATTTTTATCTATCTTTTTAAAATAAACGATATCTCTGATACATGGGACAGAAATAGCCAAATCTATATAGGAAATTTACTATGGGCTCTGGGACTAGACTGAAGATCTTTCTCAAAATCGATTACACAGACATGGATTTGAACATTCTATTATTAAGTGCGATATTTGTATACTTTCATCACGATTACAAGGGTATTATCGGAATAAAAAAACCCTGTACTCTTCTGGAATTAAAACTATGAATCTAACAAAAAGAACCTCCCACTCGTAACGGCCCACGTTATCAGTGATCAAAACAAAACTTGACGTTATATGGGGATATCCTGCGTGTTAGAGGGTGGTATGTCCCTTTGGTCTCTTTGTTTGTACATGTCTGACAAATATAGCTAAATGATGTAATGCAAGTCACTGGTCTCAATCAACAAAATCCAAGATATAGGCAAACTATAAGATCTAGCCATAACTAAGTCGACGATGTTGCTCATCACAGAGCCTTGGAGCAAATTATCTCATTTGCTGGTAAACACAATCATGATTTGGTACTTAAGTAACACAAGGTGCAGTCTATGATATTTAAAAGTGACACTAGAGTAGATTGCGGTTTACGTTCACTTTAAATTCATCGTTAGTACATCTTTCCTCCTTTTCTACTCATTGAGAACATAAAGTATATTTATTTATTTGGTCAGCTTTGTGTTGAATAAGATACAGATGCGTTTCTTATTTGTACAATATATTTTCAAGACCGCAATAACAACTTGTCACATCTTAAAGTTTTATGCTCGCGGGAGAAGAAAATC
>JAAAKL020007273.1:0-17063 GCA_010016065.2 Carybdea cf. marsupialis auct. non (Linnaeus, 1758) | reverse complement strand
GTATTGAAGGTGTGGGTGGGTGGGGGGGGGGTGGGGGGGGGGGCGGGGGGGGGGGAGCGGAGTCCGTTTTGGTTTAGAAATCTTTTTGTTAAAACCTCTGTTTGTTTGCGAGTACTTTGGCTAGATTTTTCCTCGCACTGTTTTACTAGTGTATTTTAAGCCTTTAAAATTGTGATTACCTTGTTATTATATTTTGGATTTTATCCTTGTGCATGATCAAGTATGTGCATAAGCTGACGGAGTGCAAAGAAAGTGACGGTTATACGGTGGTTTACCGGAGTTAAGGTCGTGCTGCAAAATATGAGAAAGGAAAGCAATATGTACCATAAAGGAATAGAGACTTAAAGTCTTTTGGAAGAAATTCCGTCCCTACAAGTTTGTAAGATGGAAGAGTAACCTGTCAGAGTAATATGTCAAATGATTGCTAGAAATTTCAGTCACTTGAATGATTTTGTGATAGCTTCTTATACAGAACATTGATAATTGCTGTTAATGTATTCTGGTACGGTAATCCAACTATTTTCCTCCCCCCGTCAGTTGGTAGTTGCCACGGAAGCGTATGTCTACAGTCTGTCTACATGTCTACAGTGTATGTCTTACTTTTGTATTGGACATTTGCAGAAGGGAGTTATAATTTTCTAGAATAGACGCTGATTTTGTTTCAGTTTCATCAAACCCAAGGACAATTTAATACTGAGTATGGTACATGTTAGCTTCTCGTTCATAATGTATGCAGTAATGTTAAATACTTCTTTTCGCTTTACATTCCAGTCTCAGGCATTTCGAACATGTTAGAAATCAAGATCCACTTAAAGCAAAGGCATTGAGAGCCACACTTCTCACTCATCTCAAACAGTTAAACAATGTGGTGAACATCAGTATCAACTTGCTGAGTTACTTACCAAAAGTTGCCCATCAGTTCGGTTTGACACATGCTTCCGATGGAGTCGTCTTGAAGCCTATGGTGAGTTCCTCTAGTTGTTTCTGTACATTTTTTAAAATGTCTCCACAGTCGTTTGGAAATAAAGTTTTGATGTATTCCTTTTGCAGGTTACGTTATGAACGATTGAGCTCAAAAATAAAGAGGAAAGGGAACATCCTTATTTTATCTGTTCGAAATGTCCGTAGTAATGTGGCTTTATTGTTTATGATGTGACATTTCAGATGTGGATTTGTTTCTGTACTTTTACTGTTACTAGTTAGATATGCCCGTTGATGTTCCTCTTAGTTCTGCTTTGTTGCAATTTAGTTATCAGGCCCAACGGTTATAGTAATCTTCTTTGTTTTTCATTAGGTTAAAGCACCGGACTACGTCGCCGTACCCCACAAGCACGTTGAGTTGCCCGCTGTGTTGACTAAGAGTCTGCCTCCGCCTTCTCTAGCACCGCCAGAGGTGGAATTTGTAGATCCTGCTACAGAAAGGCCGGCAACACAGCCCCCGCAAGAGGTAGTTGAAACTACTTCCCGCCCGAGTAAGCAACATCGTAGCATAGTTCCGGAAACGACAGAAGCCAGGGGTACACAGCAGAATAGAATGGCACCGGAAACTACATCAGCGCAGGGCACGCCACATCATAGCACAAGCAATGATGTAAAACATGGTCATCACTTCAGACATCATACTCCTCATCATGGGCAACAGAGACGGAAACACCACAGGCACCACAAGCACCACAAGCATGGGCACCATCATTCAGAAGAGGAATGGAACCAAACTAAGAAAAGGATGATGATGAAAGGAACAATGCAGCCCGTTGATCCGAAACCAAATGCCGATGAGGAGCATAGGGAGCCACAGTCAAGAGCCATGACAAAGCCAGATGATACAGAGGGTCTTCCAGAGCGCGAGCACGATCCGAAAGCAGGCAAACCGAAAGGAAAGGGAAGCTTCTTCCGCCGGCCAAAGTCACCAGCAGCTTTTGCAGCCGTAATTGGACTTAGTTGTGGTGCTCTTGTCATCATGCTGGGTATCATTATTGCCTTAGTGGTTCGTCGAAATCGTCAAAGCCAAAGCCCTCGAGTTGTATTAACTGATGCTGGTGATGATGACAGAGAACATTTGGTGAAGATGCAGAAAAATGGATACGAAAATCCAACTTACAAGTTCTTCTACTATTAGTGGGGCAGGTACTTTTTAAAGGCTTGGACAGGTTGTGTCAAGTTTCATGGCAGTGCAGCTTTTTTGTGCATGAATACAGAAGTAGTCTACAAATTCCTTTTCTAGATTCATCGCATTTAATGACCTCGAATGAGTAGTGCCTTACTTAATTATGCCCTCATGCGTGAAACTCCAGCTTAGTATCTTGTGTAAATGATAATACTGATACGTCATTTTACCGTAAACTATCATCGCAAAGCAACATATGACCCAGCAGTCTTAGTTCGCTGTCTGTTGTGGTGATATAATTAGGAGCTGTATGTAATATCAGTTAAGATAGATATTTTTAAGCCACATTGCCACCACTTGGGAGTATTTCAACGTGAATGCTGTTGCGTTAACACCTTACATCACCTGATCCAATTATTCTACGTGTGCCGTATCGGCTGCTCTCTTGGCACTGGAGCAGTGTCTCGATCATTACGTTTTTGTATCCAGGTTGTAATTTTCTTGCATTTACGTGTGTCAGAAATTTCCGCAGCACCCGTTACTTTAAGATTTCGACATGGTTAGATGTTGAAGCCAACAATCTACGTAAATTCTGACTTGCCTGTAGATGTACAATGCAGTTCGTTATTTATATGAAAGAATTAAACAGTCGGGGCTTATACAGCTCGTTGGAAGGGTACTGGTTTATGTCTTTTGATTATTTTTTCTCATCTTGTGCTTTTTTGTTAGTTTATGTTAAAGTAGAGAAGGGGGCTGGTTGTGACAGAACCAAGGGTTCTGCAGGATGTCGTTCAAGTTCGTGTTAGATTTATATACTTCAGATATGTCGTACCCAGGTTACTGCATTTTCTGAGTTGGAAATGGGTCCAGTTTAGAAAGCGTTTTCTATTTCAAATCTGTCACGTGTTCTTTTGTATTCAGTGTATTATTATGGTTATTATTCAGAAACAGTGGAAGTTGATAATCATATTGTTAGTCTTTATATAGCTATCGAAAGGGCTTTTCTTTCTCGTATCACCTTTTCATCGAATGCTAAGCTTTAAGTTGGACTTTTCATGTGAAACCTTGGGTTTGTTTTTCTATTGATTTGTAAAATAGTATCATTATCGCTGAGTTACTGCGATAGTCATCTAACCCCGAACTATATCGTAATGCGTTTTATTGGAGCACTGTGCGTTTCAAGTTTTTCAGGAATAGTGCAGAAATATGGGGAATGACGAGGGCTTTTCTCAAGCCAATATAAGTAGTTGGCTAGAGAAGGATTGTTTAACATCTAGGGTCTCCAGTTATGAACGACAGGGCCTCCTACCGGCTGTGTCTGGTAAAATGGTAGTTGTCTGAACGCAAACATGGAACAGGATTAACGTTTTAGGCTTAAAGACCTGGCCCAATAGCATCGATACATGGCCAAGAATAAAATCAAGGATCAAATTTTTTGGTCGAGGTTTCATTTGCGATGTTAAAAGAACTGGTATCTGAAGTGTTATATGGTTTGTCGTAAGCAGGTTGATCGTACCCTCGTGCAAAGACCCTGGAATTTTCATATTTAATGCCAACAGACACCAGTATTGTAAGAAGAAAAGTGCAAGTGTTTGTATTACTGCACTTCCAGTGTAGTGTAGATGTAGTTGGCAATGTATATGCCTCGGTTCCTCGCAGTTGTATTTATGTCAGCCAGCGCAGATGCTGTAATTGGCAAGTAATGGTAGATCTTCCCCTTTTGTACTAAATGGTGTTGTAGTCTTTGCTTACACCCTGTATTGGTGGTTGAGTGGGCTCGAAAGTGTGCGCGTCTCCACTTACCGATTTTTTAAAACAATCGTCTGAAAAGATCGCAACAACACACGTGCATCATCGAAACCTTGTTATTGGAACTAAAAAACAACTGTAAACAGTTGTTCAACAAGCGCCGTGGAATGTTGCGTTTTAAGCCTTGATTTTTAAGCTGAAACAAGATCTAAAACACGCGTCACGGCACGCCGTTTCGAAGTTTGAACTGTTCTTCGAACTGAAACAGCTGTAAGCAGTATCTGAAAGAAGCGCCATGGCACGCTGTTTCAAAGTTTAAAACTTTCCATCGAAACCTTGTTATTTAAACTGAACCAGTTGTTTAATTAAGACAAACAGAAATGCTGTTTTGTTTCGGTTGTGAATTGTTCCTAGTTTTCTCAACTTCACCTGTGACAGAGCCAATGTAATTATGTTGCTTTCCTAAAACCCGTGAGTGATGCACCGTCTGTAAATATGTATTTTTATGTCACCTACCGTGATGCATTTGATTTCATTCATTGATGGAGAGCAAGAGCGAAATACCCTAAAGTTCTGAAAGATGAGGATGTTTGCACTCTAAGTGCTTGCTAAAAATGCGGAAAGGAAAACTGTTGGGACGTTGTTTTAGATGCAGTATCTTTGTAGAGATCATGACAGTTGTCTGAACGATAATCTTTAGGTATTTCATTAGTGGTACCGATCATAAGTTAGAACATCTTGCTCAAAATTGTAGTCAAAGGAAGCAGCTGAACAACTCATTGCCGTTGCTGAATGTTTAAGATGAACAAGATGAATTTTGTTTTCTCACCAACATATGTAGAAAGCCTTTCACAGAGCAATAGTTGCGGTAGGATGTATTTTGCCCGAAAATACGGAAAACAAATCTTATTGCTACTACAGTTCACCGCGATCTTGCCATCCGCTCATACAGCAAGCCCGACAATAGTCAATAGGATCCTTTTGCGTATCAGCAAAACGCGTTTTTCCATTTCATCTTGCCTCTACAAAGTTGTATTTATCAAAACAGAGACCTCTGTGCTTTGTCGGCACAAAGGATTTGTATTACAACTTGCACGTTTTCTAAGAAGGTGAAAAATCACTCGTACAGGTGTTATTGACCAGAAAATGTTCTTATGGTCTCATCCTATGAATTTAGCGTGGAATTGTGCTATCCTCACTACACAACGATTGCTTTGACAAATGTCGTGCTACAACGTTTGTAAAAACCAATTCTCTACTTAATGCAACTGTTTTAACGAAGGTGGTAAGGAAATCTTAATATTGACAAGATACCCTTTTTTCGAAAGGTTAGAATCCACAGGAAGCTTCACAGGTGCGCAATTTTGCCAAAAAAATGGTCGTTTAAAACTCTTGCTGGAGGGACTCGACCTACGGAGCCTCCTCCCGGCATTACTTTAGTGGCTGGTTGCTGTAGCAACTGAAACTGACTAACAGATGTGTTGAAAACGATTTAAAGCAGTGGTGGGAAAGGCATAGCCTGGCCCGTGAGTTATTGGGTTTTGTTCCTCAAGGCTACAATGATGCAAACTACACCCTTAAGAGTATTCGAACACCTACTGTACCTGAAATGAATACGACGGATGCCAATAGCTACAAAGCTACTTGTGAATTTATTGCGATATAAATTCTCAATAGTACAAAGGATTTGAGTTTTAAAATGTACCAATCGAAAGGCCACTTATTCAAGTTTCGGCAACGTTGTGCAAAATAGTTTCATTCAGCTTTTTTACCTTGTTTTCATTTTCATTCATAACGACACCGCTTGCTAATGCCATCTTAACAGACAGACAAAGTGAACTAGCAACCTACGATTTTAGATATATCTCCCGTTTCCGCTTAAGTTCCCGTTTAAGTATCGAAGAAATATTTTACAGTAGACTTTGGCAATTTATCAAGAATCCTCAGACTAAATTCTGTTTATTTTCTACCAGCTATCAATGTGAAATTGGCTTGTGAATTTGGGTAGATAGTGACATTCAGCTTTTAGACCTTTGTAATGTTGTTAAAAGTGTGGATCAATGGAGTAATACAGATTTGAGAAGCATATGAATAGAAAACCAAAGTACTAACCAATAGCTGGTATTACTATTAATAAACGTTCTCCAATTTGATGTCGAACTTCATACAATAGCTTCGACTCTTCTTCACAGCTGCCAGACGAGAGGGCATCGAGCTACAGATCTTTTGAATCAATTTATGATCAATATTGTACTGATAGTTTAACACAGAGTTAATCAATGACTTTATCTTCTCTGGAGTATGTCGATTGAGTTGCTTGTTTCATTTTTAACCACTCATTCTTAATGCTTAAGTCAGGACTCCGAGCCGTCCACTGAAGTGCACGGATGCCACGAAAGCTTCTGTAAATCCTGGTAAATTTTGACACATGTAGATTTGAGTTGTCCTGTTGGAATATAAAAAGAAATTCTTTCCTTGCCAAATATTTTTTTCTTCACACTGTCAAACAGATTGTCTTGCAATATTGCACAGTATTGTTTGGAGTTGACGTTGCCATCACACGCGACATGAGCCCCTGTTGCAGCAGACCCAATACATAACTAAAGATGTATTTGTAAATTTAGACTCGAATTTCTTTTTCCACACACAAACTGTATTGGCATTGTTGTCAAAGGAAAATCTGTATTCGTTCAAAAAAGTTACCTTCTCACACTCCAACGCCAGCCATGACGACAAAATGGACACTCATGTCATTCTTTACAGTTTGTTCTGGATAGTTAATGGCCTTTCATTCCACCTGAGGCTCATATTTATGTAACATTCTTCTTAACAGATTGATCGAGGCTTGCGTTTTGTTTTTAAGTTATCACAGTTTTACTTCGTTTTTAAGGTCAAAATAGTTTGATATTGTTCTTGCCTTAACATACGACAAATGTGTCGCTCAGCTCGAGCAGACAATTTCTTTGGTCGGCCACATCTCCGTTGTGTCGCAACTGGGCCTCTCTTCAAAGTGCATTTATAAATACAGTGAGTAGTTGAAGACCTACAAGCTATTTTTTCCGCAATTTTCCTATAGGAAAAGCCATTTTCCTTAAAAGATCTTACATGCAGTCGATCCTCGTATGTCAGTTTGACAATTTCAGTCTCTCTTAAGCCTTAGAAATTGTTCTCACATGTGATAACAACACAGAATAATTCCCATACACTACTACCATGAAAGTACCAATTATTATTGTAACAGATATTCAACAGTTTTAACAAATCCTTCTTCAAGTTAACGAACAGCTACAATAAAAAAAAGGAAAATGTAACAGGTCATTTGATACAATGCTACGAAAATAGAATTTGAGTCACCTACAGTTTTAAAAAAAATTATTTGGTTCTAAGATCCCTACACTTTAACTTGTCATACCCTGATTTTAGTTATGTCTGTATAGTAATACCCTCTGTTGCAAAAATTATGAAAAGTGTTTCAATATAACATAAAACTATGAAGATAACTGAGCAATAACATATTATTTATAAAATATGTATGAAATTATGTATTACTCATTTGCAAAGACACTACCAATAATGCTGATTATGTTACTTAATAAAATTTCACTATGTGCCCCTCTTTGCATCTAAGGCTTGTAGATGGTAGCTGAAAATGTTTTCCAATCAGTAGTATTATAATTATGTATTGATCACTTCCTCTCTTTTCACATCACTGTCAGTAGCCAGTTCTGGTAATGTGACAACTCCATACAACTGATATTCCCCTGATCTTGCGGTTTTCTTTTTCACAGCACTCCATTAACTCTGTTGCAGTTGTAGCATTGTCCAAATAGCACGACCGAAGACTGCGATCCGATTCTGAACTGAGAATCCTAAACATTTCTAAGACATGCATGCACATCATCATGTTATGTGACAGTTATTTCCGGGTGAGGAATCCAAACTACACGGTTTACACAAGGGATAGATGTTCTAAAGGAAGATGCTGGCTCTTATATCTATTGAAATGGTCATTGTTCTGTCCTCATTGACAAAAATTATAAAATAAAACTGTAACACGTTAGCTATGAACCCATGTAGTAAAAGACATCGTATTTGCAGCAAGTGCGGGATCCCACGCCTGCGAGTTCTGAGAAGCACAAGGTACAAGTGGTGACTTAAGTACCACTTCTGTCAATAAAACAATACTCAACTGACCATGAAAATGTGGCCTCGACTTATCACTAAAGCGAAAAATAGTAGGTATATTACAGTTCTGCTTGGAGGAGAATCGAGTGTTTTCACGGTTATGGTTTGGTCAATCCTTTCTTTACAGAGAATAAGTTCTGATTCCAGTGAAGGGATGATCACCGTTGATTTGACAGACATGATCTCATCCGTTTACATGGCATGTCTTGGGAATATGAGGTGCATCGATTTGCGCACTTGGCTTCGTTCATGTTAAAGAAAGAAGAAGTTACGTCAATGGGCCAATTTCCGTATTTCCTCGAAAATAGGCGGCTGCTTTTTTTTGGAAATAAATTTTCTCGATCTACTTTCGAATCGGCTTATTTTCGAGGTGTTTTCTGAAGAGAGAGAAAAGAAGTTCAATTTAGAAAAATAGCGTTTTTTAAAAATCTTCAAAAGATTTTCTTCCTATACATTGGCTTCGGTTTCTAGGCAGACGCTACCTTTGTATCCCTCTTTTTTCTTTATTTGTTCATAGTCTATTTCATCAGGATGTGACTTCATCAATTCGCGAAGGTATGATCCACTATCGTTTTTGCTACTGGTTTCAAACAAAGTTTTTAGAGGACTCTAAAAACTCTGTTTAAAACGATATGCACTCCAAAGGCGTTTGCAACTGGGCTTATTTTTTCTAGTGTTTACTAACTGTTTCGGCTTATCTTCGAATAGGCTTATTTTCGAAGGTTGGCTTATTTTCGAGGAAATATGGTATGTTTTCTGTTGTATGAAATGGTTTTCCAGTTGGCATTCATTCAGACATAAAAACAACATATCTGCATATCCTTTACCGTTGTTTTAATTACTTCGGGGATCCAATGTTCATCTGAGAGAAGAAGAGAAAGCAGAGGAAGAACAATCGATAACATTTTATCATGACATCCAATTGACAGTTCATTTTGTGTGACGTACTACATTGCCTACTTCAAACGTTTCAAAAAGAGGAACTAGATATGCAGTGGTGTTTTAACAAATGTGCCTTTTTCTGTAAATTTGTAGTGTTTATTCATGAAGGAAAAAAATCATTAGAAATATCCTTTCCAATGAACTTTCTTCCCAGTCTCATCTTCTGTCAACAATTACTAATCAGCAATAAATATGCTTTTGTTGTGTTTTCTGGTACAGTGATTTTAAATCTAAAGACCGATATACTATATCACGCCAGGTTTTTAGCTATAAATCTTTTGAGCTTCCAGCGTTGTAAAACGATATCGCATACTCTCTAGTCCAAAATAGGAGTCTCCTATTGTCCATTTACAGGAATCCCTTAAGACACGAATTCCCTTACAGAAATCCTAAAAACTGTTACATTTTGCACGTTGGCCATTTTCAACCATGCGCAAAATTGGGGGAGTGAAACAACAAATCAGTGTCAGTAAAGCCTTCAGAAAATCTAAATAGATAAGAAACCTGCTTCAATACATTTTTTGTGTTAACTTGATTTTCTTTTGCCAAATTATCGCAGAGAAATTCTATCCACTAATAGTTACACCCCATTCTATTACGATATAGAAATCCCCTACCCTGTCCCCTCCCCTTTGCTAGTTAGTACACACTTCATTCAGCAACGTATTTTAATTTAAACAGATTTTAACTATGCAGTAACTAAAGAAGATCTTTAGAATCATGTGAGTCGATAGGCAAAGGACAGAGGGAACGCCCCCTTACCATTTGACGAGAGTAAAATTGATGCTATCCCTCTTTTTCGTTCAGACAGCCTAGAAGTTATAATTCTGTAAAGATGCTTTTGACATCAGGAAAAGCATGGTCTCCGAGGCAAACATTTGTTTGGTATTAAAATATTACATAAGCCTTATGAGATATTGATTTCCCACAAGTTTGTATATTACATCCATTCTTTGCTCTAATAAAGATACAATTTAATGACTAATCGACATCACAAACTATATTCTTAAAAGAGATCGAGGTAGGTATGGATATTCCATCTATAAAATTAAAATATCAGCCAAAAAATGACTATGGACTCTAACTAAACAGTATCTATTTTTCAAGGGTTCAGAGGATAGACCCATTCCATCTGTGAAGTCCATCTCATTGTTTTAAAGAAGACAAAAATTGGTAGTAAGGTCCAAAAAACGTAAACTGAAAGTCGGACAATTGCTTTATTCGAAGTCGAAGAGGGAGTGGTGTCATTTTACCCACCCGTTCCTTGGAAGAAATAAGGATCAAGTGTATCTACGGTAACAGAATTAAGACTGTTCTCGTTACTTTCTTGAACTTAAATCACACGCATGCTAGTTGTTGTACTCGTATTTTTCGTGTAGAAAAATTTACGCAGCTGTCAGAATTTTTGCCCGCCCTTTGATCATCCCAGCGCTGTGATTATGGCAATGATCATTTCAGAACTGTGAATTTATTGTCCTGAACAAATAAACCAAAAGTTCCATGGCACTGAAGCCCAAAAATTGATTACTGACGGAAAGTGGCATCACAAAGCATTTGAAAGGATTTCAAATTCCAAATAAATCCCCTCTTGTCAAAATTTACAGATCGAGTAGCGTGACTGTTTAAAAAACTCTTGGTTAAGTTGATCCAAAGCCCTCATGATCCACAAAATTTGTTTCGGAAATTGCCTGTACGACCGAAATGCCACAGCTTTTGCTGCTTCTGAGCTCTCATTGGTGGATCTAATTGCTTGTGTTGACGAACCACATGTAATAATCATATTGAGTAGCCTGCTCCTTGTCCTTGATGGATTACTGTAAAATAATAGTTACTGTGAATGTAATTGTTAAGATTTACTTCTTCAAATTAAACATAGAGGATAATATGTTTTTGGACAATTCTCATTTTGTAGGCTGATGATGTACTGAAGGGTATTTTCTCAAACTTGTCGAGGGCATATCCAGACCCCTGAAAACAAGAATATTCCTTTCTAAAATTCTAGCACTAGAATACTGGCCCCATTTCCATTCATCGGTCAGTATTACATATCTCAAAAGGATCATTATTTTCAAGTCCTACCATTTCTAGAATACCAACACTCTAGAGAAAGTGAGTGTTCATTCACCCTTCACAGCACTTCATGGAACGTTCTCGAAATTACCATGAGCTTGAGCTAAATCATGCAAGCAAAGTCAGAAGCAGATTTGCAATAACAATGAAGAACACTAGCTCAAACAACAAGCTAGATTGTTTGCCCAATCAGGTTCTACAAACTCTACTCCAACTTATAGCAGGCTTGGGGGAGCCTAAGGGGTAATGGTCAGACATGTAAACGTTATTTTTAAGCTTGTCATGTTATCAGGTTGCCCTGTAACGAGCTAGCTGAAATTAAAAAATTCAAATTACAAGAAAAAACTTGCATTTGTTGGCATCAAATTAGGTACATCTCCGACATCCCCGAAAGGAATTACTACAGTTTATCACTAAAGTACCTGATGTCCAGTGAACAGATTACAAAATTAAGGGGCCGCTCAAACTTGGAAATCCAAAGTTTGTTGAAATTATGAACAACTTGCTTGACCTTGTAAATGTTTTCTAAATGCCCATTGAATACAAAATATATTGAGGACTTGTAAGTAAAAGATATAAATGCATTTACTTTAGATAAGACGAAGAAAATGTTTTCTTTGGGTTCTGCACTTCAACTAAGTCCATACTTAAGAAAAAGCAGAGCCTGTTTGATAAACCCTTAGAACATAGTTCAAAGGGAGTGTGAATAGAATGTACGTAAATATCGCTGCGAAATTCCTGATAAACTATTCTATAAAATAGATCCAAATGTTTTGAAATTCAAGTATTCTTTAGGGTCACTACTTTTACAGTACCTGCAAACTGAAGGCCTCTTAATCTAAGAGTTAGTGAAACCATCGATACGAGAAAGAAGATATTCAGCAATCACAGTGACCTGTACTTGTTTCCAAACGCAAAAGGAACATACTCACAAAAATGTCCTTCCTTACTAACGGACAATATCTGAAACTGTAAAGAAACACATTTAAAAGTGTAAAGAGCATTCAATAGCCGATAAGAAACCAAAAAGAGAACTTTTCAAACGTACTCCTGAGCTATGGAATTGTCAGACCATGCCAACTGGGGAGGCGGGTCCAAGGTGCTGAATGAGTTGCATGTGCTGCACAAGAGGTGATAAAATCCTGAAAGGGTGTGGACAGGTTAGACCACATTTATCAAGTTGTTGGATGGAGTTGCCGTTATAACACTTGAAAATAGGATATCAATAGGATAATGCGATTAGGCAGTTTGCAGCAGCCCCATGTCATACATATTATCAAGATAGTAAATTTAAATTCACGAGTTGATCAGTATTACCCTTGGAAGGATAATGTTTGCATATGCGAACGTAGCTGCACCTCTGCATTCTCTCCTCAACTCTGTGTGTATAAAACTCTCAATGCAAATCAGTTGGTCAAGATTATAGTGTTTCTTTTTTCTTCGTTGTGTCTTGGTGAGCCCCGCTTGCTTCTTAATTGCCATTTTGAACTCCAGATTGGCAAGGAATTAAACAATAGAGAGTATCCTAATTGTGAATATAGCAAATTTTTAAATCTATGTATGTAAAACGTTGCTTTACCTGAAAGAAGGGGCTTTGTAAAACCAATAGCGAAACTGTGCTAAAAAGATAAACAAAATTCTAAGTATAGAAAGGGTAATATCAAAAGCTAGACAGTGTAGGAAAATAGAAAAGAAATTTAAGGCAAATCATCAATAAGACGATATTCGACAATGCTACGTGAAATAAAAAAGTGTTGCTTGTAGCCATGGCAAGTTGCGAGACACATTTGTGGCCATAAGATTAGGCAGGATAAATTAGCTTTCATTCCAGTCATTAGTGACTGTTGAGAAACCCCATGTGTTTCCATGTTCCCATTTTTAATCGAAGACTGAAACTTATAAGCAAGACCTGAGGCAATAGGGCAATTGATATTTTTAGTGAATCAAGTTTTGAAATATTCCTTCTTTGGTTTTTCTGTTTATTTAAAAGTAGAAAACTGCGGATGGGTATGATAACATAACAGTAATTTTATTTTGTTAGTGTTTATCAGGGATATGCAGTGAAAAATTTGTGTTAGGAATCTTTGAGGAAAACGCATGGAGCGTGCCTAATGAGGACGTGAAATTGCCTGACCTTTCGGGAGAGTTAAAGGGTTCTCCCAGAGCAAGTTAGTTTCTGAGGCCATCGTGGAAACTTTTACAAGGAAATTCGAGGGTGTACAGTGGCGTAGCTAGAGTTTCCAAACAATTTCTTTTTTAATTCCATATAAATTTTAATAAATGTTAATCTATTTATTGTCTATCAGTCTATCTCAGCCGTCTTTCAGGATGCATCACGTCGTTGATGCGCTTTTCCCGTTGGTCTCGGTCGTTTATTGCTCTTCTTAGTCGAAATCTTCTACCAAAATTACCAGGTCATCAGCAAATTCAAGATCTGTAAGAAGCACAGGTGAAAATCTTCGACTTTGTCTCCTACATAGTTTGAAACCCAGCTTCTCTTCTCGAATGAAATGTTTGGTTTACAAGAACGATTGATTAGATATGCATCAGGAATGGATCAAGATTACATAAGAAAACTTGGTATAGGGAAAACATCAATTACAACTCTTGTGATGTCAAGGTTGCAAGGCTTTAGAAGGCTTAAGAGTTTTCCCTTTCGCAAGCTTGCGAGATGCTTGCGATATTCACACACCTCTTTTACAAGGGAGATAAATGTAGATATCTCTTCGGAAGGTTTCTTACCCTCCGCTCTCCTAGGATTCAACCAAACAAATTCTGATGTGGTAATAACATTTTACATCAAAATTTAGATATGGCAAGAGCGTTCAAGCCGCGTAGGCTTTACTTTCATAACGTAAGTAGATTGTGCAGTCAGTGCAGTTACTTACAAAAGGCCATTTAATGTAGTTCATATTATTTGTTAACAAACCAGAAGTGCTCAAACCATTACTTTGTTCATGATGTAAAGAATATGTAAAAGTTTACACCAAATATAAATCATCTACCATTGGAGACCAGACAAACACTTCAACAGCCCTGTGTGAAAATAGGATACTATGTTTCTCTGCGTATCTATCCGTTTATAATGTGTGATTGTGGAAAAAAAGTGTAAGCTTATCAACAATTTATGCCTGAGGTGGAACTATGTGGTCTACTTACAAACTATATGAGGAGACCTTGATGTGAAATGCAGTTTTGAAACAGTTAGGACAGCAACGGAAGAACTCTGCTAACTCGCGACGTCTGAATCAGACGTGGTGCGTTGCACATAATGCAGGAGTGCTAACCAAAAATATATAGCTCGATTACACAATGTGGAATGCATTTTAATGCAAAACCTAATCGTCAACGATTAATCGATTAATCGTGATAACCCTCTTTGAAGGCTCAAAGCTGACATTTGATATCTTCGAAATGTTTACCCTAAGCGTCAACACAGAATTTAATGGACTGAATCCTATTAAAAATGTCGATTAATCTTTTACTTTGAGAATTATCAAATAAAAGAACCCATATAATATGAAATGAGTGCGCCCTAATGTTTTTACCCTCACTAAGTGAATATTGATAGTAGGATAAAATTTGAAGATTTAAATAATCCATAGTAGTTTACAGAACAGATTCGAGGTGCTAGGAATTTACAGTTACTAATATATGGTTGCTAAGAAAGGGTGGGCCTACTAGATTCCCCTCTTCCCCCCTCCTGGCATAGTCCGAAACTCCCGTGCCTGACAGAGTTCATTGTTACTATTGCTTCTATGAAAAGTCATACCGCATTTGTCGTCTCTCTATTCAGAATTTTACTGCTCTATAGCATTCAATTAAAACAACAATATAGTTGAACGTCAGATTGTTTGTTTCTATGATTTTAATAACTAATCACTTACCGTGCATTTCAATTAACAATCTCTCTAGGAGGAAATTCAGCAATTGAGTTTTACAGGAAACCTTATGTTAGTTCCAATGGCACTCGCATGGCAACGGTCATTCAAAACTCAGTTGATGTGATGGCGAGTCTTGTGTTTAGGAAATTCTAGGGCAAAACTTTGCAGAAAATTCTTTCTGGCACTTCTGTCGAATAATCCTTTAATGATCTTCGATAATCCTTGATCCTTCAATTTTAATCTCAGTTTCCAGGGTACACACTTATCATAGATACTGACTGGTCACTCCACCTAGATAATTAAACCACAAGTCTTGATAGGTTTCGTCACCAGGCCAAATCGACTTTCTTTTCCGGATGATATTTTCTACAGTTGTCACATCACCATTATTATCTGTCAAAGAAGCTTACAGCTGCTTCAAAATTTTGAAAATTACAATGATGTTTACGTGCTGTTTGTAAAACATAAATCTTAACTTTGTGAGGTCTAGTGAGTGCAAGCCTCATTAGCCTTTGCTAGCTTATGATATTTATCTCATGTGTTTTGTCACGAACTGTTTTCGGCTCTCAGATGGTTTAGGGAAATTAGATCGACAAGAGCCATTGGACATTTTCCTTGCCACCTCTTCCCAAACTACATGGGGTTAAATTTTTAAGAGATATCCTAACTGGAAGAAGTAAATTGTTTAGGCTAGGCATGGGCAACCTCCGACCCGCTGGCCAAATGCGGCCAGCAATCTGGTACTCAGCCTGACTGAAATATTGTAAACAATACGATTGAATATTTTAACGATTTTTAATCCGATCCGATGACAGTTCCACCGTACAATTATTAACTCCAATTTCTCTTTCAGGTGTTGTAATGGCTTCAGGTAAGCTGGAACAACCAATGCTGCCTAGTGCAGGTGCCGGAACCTTGACGATGCTTCCTGTTGGCCCCCTGGCTGTTCTTACTACTTATAGCTAGTATCAGTTTTGAAAAAAAAAACTTTACCGGAAATCACAGTAGTTTAATCCAAAGAGAGACTGCATATAAACCCTCTCCTATCTATGTACTAGCCAATATTTTAAAATACTAGCTGAATGTACCGGCGCTACCCGGAAAGCTTAGGCATGCAAATATCGTTGTCTTTATGTATAGGAATGCCGCCGTGACTAACGAAAACATACAGACATAGCTATACCCTTTCTCTCGCAAACTGTCAATGAACTTGAAAGTCTTTAATGAGATAGAGATAATTACGCTTGAGTTCTTGTCACAGGACACCAGCTTGGAATACGCTCATAAGACGGTTCTAATGCTATTTGTACACAATATATATATATGTACATTGCAACGTACAGATTACAGTTGGGATACGCTCATAAGACACATCCGGGAAGTCTGTGAATGCACTTCTACCCACGTCTGGCCATCAGCGGCCTTTGAGCCTGCAAACCTGTCAAAAACCTGCCCTTGGTCCAGGAAAGTGTCCATACAAAATTTTATAATGATAGGCAAAGCGGTGTGCCCGCTTAGATGATCCAAATATTGGTAGTGAATGGGAAATGACAGTGACAGATTCAGTAAAGACAATAGTTCTATTCCAAGGTATTTGCAAGTGAGTACCTGGTGGATTATGAAAAGAACACTTCCTTTGTATATGAATCGAGGGTAATGGGCGTTTTAAAAGAATGCGATGTAGGGAGATATTTTACCGTTCAACACACAAGAAAAAATATTATGATTCTATCGGCGATACCAAAAAAGAGAAGTACAAAGATTTTTAGACACAGCTGTTGCGAAAGAGGAATTTCATCTCAAGCATATTCAGAAGCAGAGGGAATGGTTGCTGTCAGTTCATGGCTTACTAAATAACAGGCCTTCCAAACGACCCAACGGGCGGCTTGACTGGAGGCGAGATATTTCTGGTGGATGCTGTTGTTTTTGATCTAGCATCATACAACAGCCTCGTTCCCGATGGCAAAAGTTGAAATTTTCAAAAACGGCGGTTAGAATCACTGATCTGTAAAAAACACTGGATCAAGAACCTTGCGTCTGAAAGTGAGCTCGGTCGTCGGACGCCATTTCAGTCCCCATCACACAAAGCTTATAAACAATGTTACGCAACATGGCGGACTTTCCCG
>JAAAKL020007272.1:0-17064 GCA_010016065.2 Carybdea cf. marsupialis auct. non (Linnaeus, 1758) | reverse complement strand
AGAACGTACAAATATTTTTTGTTCTATATTTATGAGCGTGCGGCGCACGCCTAGCACAGCTAGAGAATACGCCTCTGTTGGTGTTGTATAAGTGCTATGCCTAAACCAGATATTAAGGCATCACACTGTAAGTCCAGAAGCTTGGCTGGCTTGTAGTAATGTAGCAAATAATTGTCCGACAATTCCTTCTTGTGCTTCTCATATTGCTTGTTTATAATGTGGTTTCCTATTGAAGTCTGATTCTTTACGAAGTAGATCGCGAAGTAGTGGAGAAGTGGTGCTATAGTCTTAGAGGAAGTTTGACATACGTTTTGTGAAATAGTAAGAAATGTTGAAGATTGCGCGTGCTTTTAGGTGTTGCAATTCCTGTGGTTTCCTGGAATTTAGACGTAAACCTTAAGCAGAAAACATAACGCTTAAAAAGGAATTTTTTTACTATAATTTATACAGTCCATGTTATTTCCCTACAGACACAAAGTTGTGAAGACTGTTCTGCTGTTTTACTAAAATTTTGCCATGGACAACAATGTTTTCATCTTTGCTATACGTTACTGAGCACTTACCTAGATTACAATTAGTTTTGAGTTGAAATAAATCTTAATTGACCGAAATTTTAAAGGGTGGTCGACAAAAATAATAGCGTCTAAATGATGTCTTGAATGTAGTGGCGAAGTCACTGAAGTCTGAAATTATGATGCTTATGTCCCAGTCGTCTCACGGAAGTCATGCAATGGCATTTACTAGTTCACAGTGATCCTACAGAGCATGACTTGGTACATAGCGATCCTATTGATCAGCGAAAGCAAGTGCAGCAAGTGCCAACAATAGAAACTGTCGGAAGTATTTGTTGAGGTCATGCTCGCAAGACTAACTTGGAGCAAGACTCAGGGTGAAATTTAACTCATGATCCTTTGCTCACATTCCTCTGCCCAAACTACTATCTTTGTATTTACACGTTTTAAGACTAGCAAATATAATTTAATTCCTCGCCTTATTTTGATTTCAAAACAATCACACACCATTAGGTCACCTCCGAGAGAAAAATTTCCGCCCCTGCTTTTAAAAAATTATTTTGCTTTACGCCTCTCTGTCCAAGGCGAGCGAGCGTCGGCCCTGCAATTTCAGTGCATCTAATATTTTGGTATAAAAGATTGTATTCAAAGGTTTACCACACCTACCTTAAGGAGTGTCTGCGATGGGCATGACTTAACTGGCATCGCCACTGCTTGAACGTAGTAAGCTGCTGACTTTCTTAATTATGTTTTAGAGATTAATAGCCACACTTTGTATCTAGCTTTCAGAAGAATTTAGCACTGCAAATTTGTGCTTCAGTTCTTCCCAAGTTGATGCCTTGTGTTGTAGACAAATGAGTGCTCTGTTTAGGTGTCTGAGGTTTAAAGATACGCGAACACTGCCATCTGCTTTAGTAACATATGTAAGGGAACTGACACTTTTTGTAGGCTCTGTGATGTGGTGAATTACAATCTGCTTAAACTCTAAATTTTTTTTAATCTTTAAGAGCAATCTACATTAGCGCAGCAGCATCAATGCGACGGGGCACATTAGGGTTATCTACTAATCTGTTGATAGTAGGAAACTCTTCTATTTTAACCATAGACTATAGTCAGTGTTATCAATTGGAGTTACTGGTTGCTGTGAGCTATTGGAACAATGCAGTGCTACAAATTTTAATTGATCAAATAAGGTTAGACCTAGTATTACTAGACCAGGTACATAATCAGCAAAAAAGCAGATTTGATACAGGTTTGACCGAGCTAAACAACGATTGATATTAGCTGGACCAAAACAATAGGGTACCATTGTAGACTATTAAGTGATTTTGTCAAGAAATAGAAAGACTCGAAGGCCTGGGCATATGAAACTCATCGTGGACATTTGCCTTTGGTCCACTCCCTTTTTAGAGTTTTTATCGTACGGGTTATGAGAGGATTGACCATGTTTTCCATATAGAGAGACCTTGAACCTCTTTGTCTGTTCACAGACGTGCTTTTTTGCTACGACATCCGTTGGTTTTGGATAGTTTAGTTATCCACGTTATTATGTTTGTCAATAATTTGTTTTGAAAATTTTTGGCATTCATTGGCCCTCAAATCACATGCGGCCCACTACAAAGACTTGCTGTAGTGGTATTGGCGGCCCCTACGATTCAATCGCACTGCTGCGTCATAAATAGACACGGTATCATCTTCATAAAATCTATTTGATAGTGTGATCCAAAATAATGCTGACATGGCAGTGATTTGAATAAATGGGAAACCATCTCCATGGCATTTGTTTAAGTGACTAATTTTGAAAAGGCCAGACGACAAATTATTATTGTGGAAATAGTTGTCGTTGCAGCATTTATCAACTTTCATTGAGCTGTCACTCTCCCTCAATTAAGTGCTTTTCGAAATTTGAGAGATTGTATTCTGCCACCCACACTTCTCCTCTGAGAGTTCTTCGCCTACCATTGCCAGCTAAACCTTTTTTCGGTTCAATTGCCTGGACTTGTACCGGACAGCATCTATCCAATATGGCATCACTGTTTTCGATTACATCTGTATCCTTCCTGATTTACTTTGGGCAGACGTGACTGCATTAAAGCTTGGTATACAGATGGGAGAGGTATTATTGCTTTCGGAAAATGGCAATTTAAGTTACCCCATCTGTAAAGACGGCCCTATGTCTACATCATCACAAGTATCCTCCATTTCCTCTCCTATTTCGGTCTTTCAGCCTCTTTCATTCTACTTGCGTTTGGTAAAGGCAGGTTGGAGTAGGACACACTTGTTTGGGGAGAGTAATTATCGTAGTCGTAATTTGAAATCGATTTTAAGTCTAAAGGGCTGTACCCTAAAGAACTCCCTTATTTTTTGTGGTTGACGCCCAACTGTACTCGTATAGAAACCGAATGCAATTCGTCGAAGTTCATTAATTTTAGGTTCAAGTGAAAAGGGCTTGCTAAGGTCTAACCGAACCTGTTCATTGTTGTTGTTTCTCAAATTTAAATTGCAAAGCAACAAGAATATGTGATTCGCAGGTATCATTTTGTTAAGGAAAAGGCTTTCCCTATTGACGGAAGCATGCAGCTGATCCTCCAGCTGGCTATGTATGGCTCCATGTAATTCTTTTATATTTCCTATACATACGTCGTAGCCACTCCTCAATCCGAGTAGTGTTGCCTTAATGAAACACATCAAACAATATCATGCGACGGCTGCTGCCGGTAACAAGATAGCCGTCAGCCAGGGAAAGTCAAGTTTTTTGTTTTTCCGCTTTTTGCTATGCAGCACTTTCAGGTGTGTCATTGATAACTCTCCCTTCGTAAGGATGGAACATTTCCCTATCATGCAGTGTTTATTTCCGTGCTTGGTGACCATATGAGCCATATCATTTAACACAACATGTGGCATGTGCTTAAAAATTAGTAAAATGTCTACATAATCCGGAGGATTTTCAGCACATATAAGAAATTTAAGGCGTGTATGCCGTGTGGACAGGAAGCTGTAAACCAGCCGCCCGAACACCCGGCAAAACGTTTAAACATTTTATTGAATTTCTTCCCATCCTTTGTAACTGAATTTTACATTCGATTGATAATATCTAGCCTAGAACCGTCAGTAGATACTCCGGCAGACTTTGCGATGTTATGGATTGACTTCAGTTTCTCGACTTGAAAAATATAGAATAATCTCTCATGACACATAGTCTTGCAATCATTATAAAGCTCACTAGAGTCACGTTTTATTTTCCTAAATTCCGTATTAATTACCCTGTCACCCTTCCATGTGTTTTTTCCTATGTAAGGAGACCAAACAGCAAGGCTTGGTGGGACATCGTAAATATTTTGGTTTCTACTGCCAGACCAACTTGCAACAATGCGTTTAACTGTTTCAGGTTTAACTGTTTCAGGGTCTAACGCATCATCTGTAGGGAGTGGCAGATCACTAGCATCACATCGAAAAACAGCCTTCCCACATACGTAGCAATAGAAATCATACTGGTTTGTTATAAACAGAGCTGTCTACCCTTCTCTGCAAAAAAGCTTCCAGCATATAAGCAACAGTACCTACTGCTATGATTTTTCATGCCTTCCCTGATGAATTGTAGAAGATAAATATTTATCAGAAAAGTATCATTGAAGTAGTGAATTCCAGCACTATACTCCTGGTAACCATAACATTGACCGCATGCGCTGCAGCGCTTGAAATACGTCGATTTCCATTCATTAATACCTCCAAGTATCAACAGTCTGGCATTGCTGGATATTTTCAATGGTTCAACTAAAGCGTGAGATGTCTCTGGCGTTATAAGTACCGAAGGCACATCATCAAGATTAGCGTACCTAAAATCCTTTTCAAGTTTTACTGGTATGCTTTTAAATTTGTGCAGATATTTGCACTTTTTACGCAATTGCATTGGGTCCTTCGTTGGATAAATGACAAAATTTTCAGGTAGATCAGTGGTCAAAGGACAATACGCATCCTCAACTCATTATCATCGTAAGAACCACGAAATAAAAAACATGACTCTGCAAAGCTTACTACGGTTGTAGTATGGCAGGTGCATTCTTTTCAATGCAAGTTTCTATGGTATCATCAGTGACCAGCCGATAATTGCTCGACTGCTTAAGAGAATGTAACGCATTCACATCTAGTTCCATTAATTGTAGGTACTTGGCGCTGTTAACAGAAGGAAGGTGAAGGCATTCCCTGCCTGACATTCCACAACGTCTTGAAGTTTTCATTTCATCTTGACATTGTTTAGACCCACATGCAACAATGGTCTCCCCTAAATCCGGGAAAGCCGACTGCTCCCTTCACACTTTTCCTAACCATATATATTCCCCTGAGAGGGTCACAGCCAATCACATCAGGGCCCAAAAAGTTTGCATAAAAAGTTGCCATGTGACGCTTCATATTACTTTTAGTTATAACTGCATTGCAGTGGCTGCAGAAAGACATGACAGACATTGTTCTGTAAACTTTGGGCTTGCATGCTTCCTGGGAAACATTGACATCTGACTCCGTTTGTGGTTCATTGTAAGCGCAATTCTAGTATGCCTCTCATGAGAACTAGGCCACTAAGGGCGGCACGAAATATACCTGGGCAACTTAATGCAAATTTTGACACAAGAGCTCATATCAAGCACTACACTGTCATGTAAAACTAAATGAATTTAATGCGACTCCTTAGACCTCTAAAACCCTTATCGTACATACAGCATTGTTCGATTAATTGGAATCTCTTGCGTTTTTCTGATCTTGACATCGAGTGCCAAGCGGCTATCACTAATTAACCCTTAGAATCTCTACAACATATATACTACTAAAATCGTGATAAAATTCATGATCAAAGGAGCTCTAGACGAAAATATGCTTGATATTAGAAAAACATGAAATCTAAAGATAGAGGGAAAGTCTACAGAGGATGTACTTAATATAACTGAGTGTTTATCACGTCCTAGATATAACTACGTCTTCTGCTTGACGTCAAAATAGAATAACTTTCTTGCGCCGAGTTGTGAGGAGGTTGAATAAACTTTTTGTTCATCAACTGTTTTAGCTCCTTCTCTTCTTTCTAAGCCTAGGTGAATGTCATCTAAGTGAAAACTACTACAATAATTTTCCTCCCCAATATTTTTAAGAAATGGTTATTCTCAAAATGTCTTACCTCTTCTGAAACATGTACATTGTCCTTTGTTTGCTGTTTATAGTTTCGAAGTTCAGATTGTCTTGAAAATTCGCTTTTTCGATCGAGCGAGTTATCAAGCTGCAAACTGGTTTGATCCAGCCCAGGGTGAGTTCTGAGCAGACTGCTTATAAGATTTTGACTGTAGAGATAGCGCGGTGGGTAGGGTCCCTAGAACGTGTGGGGTTTTCTTCAGTTCGACCCCCCCCCAGAAGGTTTGAGGCCGAATTTCTATTGATAAGAGGTGAATCTAGTATTTGCAAGAGAATTTGGTAATTTCTGATCTCTATCGAACGAGTTATTCAGCTGCAAACTGGATACCTATAGGGCAAATTGGCCGTATGGTGCACGGTCTCATCTCATCATACCAGCGCCATTAGTGTGTGGGACTCTAAACAGGTAAGTATTTTCAGACTTTTGTGTAGAAATTGTATTTTTATTTGTATTTCTTGCTACGTTCACTACACAGCCAATGGAAATACCTACTGCAAGTTATAGTCAAACTCTTGCGGTTTATTGTGATAGCGACTCGTAAGCACGGAACCGGGTATTCAGCATAATGGCAGATGATTACAGGGTATTCCTTACAATCACTCGGACGTCGAACATGTTAAATTATGCACATAGTTTGGGCATGAGGTGTGTTCGACATGTACGTATGTGAAGTTGTCGTATGAAGACTAAATTGGCAACAACTAGGGTCAATTTTTGAAGAAATGTTTCATTGTCTATCCGATTGATTTCGTTCTATTTCTTTTTTGTTTGAAGTTGCAGCTCTTGAGGCTTGTTATAGTTGGAATGTTTCGCGACAAACCAAAAGTGCTCATTGGTTTTGTAAGTTTTCAGTAATGTTTTCAAATGCATTGGTACCATATGTATAGAATATCAGGAAAGTTGAAGTTATTTTGAAAAATTCTGATTGAACATTAAGTGCATTATTGACAAGTACATTATTCATAAATCGACTATCATTTGCAAATAAAGTATAAGTAAATTCTTCTTATCAATTCTTGCCTCCTTCTCTCCTTTTTCACAGATATATTATCTATAACGAATTTCGCAGAAGGGAAGCTGGTGATTGTACTGAGTAGATAACTGTTATTCTTACCAAATCAGGTCTTTGTATTATAGTGAGGGACAGAGGTAGAAATAACTTAATCGTTTGTTTTTTAGTCGTTTTAACTTGGTCTCGTAGCGAATTCCGTATCGCATCGATGAACAGCCGTATGGTCTGTCACTCTACACTTTTACACTATCATAAAGGCTTGCAGGAAAAAGAACTACCATTCCCAGTCCATTTCTTGAAATCCACGGCTTGAGACAAATGTTCATTTGTATGAAGGAAGAGTTTCATATGGAACATTTATCTGCATGATCTTAATGGAGAGACGGTTGCTTGAGTACCATTATCTAGTTGAAGCTTGAGAATATGTATAACGAATTGGCTATCCAATTTGACCTTCATGTATGCTTGATACAAAACATAATCATTACATACATATTCCATTAAATGCGAACGAATCAAGATAATGAGTAGTTACTTCTACACTATCTAGTTGGTTTACGCTGATCATATCATTAGTCAACGGTTTGGATATTCGAATTGCCTCGGCTGATATCTAGCCTGGAAATTAGGACTTCTTGTTGTAACTCTGACTTTTTGGGTTTTGCAGTTATTGTACTGAATGGTGCTAACAGATTTCAAAGTTAAACAAGCACTTACCAGTGTGAAGGTTAATTGGAACTCTTCCTTAATAAATCCCAGTCCGAGAGTTTATGCTGGAGAACTGGGACTAGTGAGGAAGAAAAGTGTCAGAACTGGAATCTATCTTTGTACTCTGTCAACTCTCATCAAACACACAGGGAATAATAGGGAACATATTAGGGAACTTAGGGAATAATTGACAGGAAACATAGGCTATAGTGACTGGGAAGTGTTTACATCCTAACTTCTCTGTGTGGGCGTAACAACACATGAGATTATACATTCTCCATATTTCTTTACATCATTTAGTAATACAACTCTGAACTCATGCACTCTTACCCACGGATCAAAACTGAACCAAGAATTGTCTATGTGGAACAAAAGCATTAATAGTTCCCTGAATCCAATCACAGAAATAAGAGGCCCCTTTTCATATCCCTCGATAAACAAAAATGGCCAAGACAAGGACCCTGATCATCTCTGTCAGGAGTGAGAGCTGGAGATGCTTCTAATTGGGTAAGTTCTTGGGATAGAGTAAAGATGTAACAGCATTCACCAGCGAAGTCTGTCACTCGCAAATATCTCAACCAATCAGAATGATGAGCATTGAATTCACTAACGACAAAATCATTAGCTGAAGAATTTCGTTGAAGAATAGAAT
Source organism: Carybdea cf. marsupialis auct. non (Linnaeus, 1758) (assembly GCA_010016065.2). Classification (NCBI taxonomy): domain Eukaryota; kingdom Metazoa; phylum Cnidaria; class Cubozoa; order Carybdeida; family Carybdeidae; genus Carybdea; species Carybdea cf. marsupialis auct. non (Linnaeus, 1758). Next base: position 9,004 of record JAAAKL020007272.1, on the reverse strand, counting down.
CCATGTGACTGGAGATATCATCTAACATAACACAATCACTTGAAGAAAAGTGAATGGTATTAGAAAAAAGATAAGTAGTAGAATGAATCAAGGCTAGGCGTAAGCAGATGTAAGACAGAACAGGTGTTTCAAACTCAAGACTTCTAGAAATCATCACGAACATAAAACCCAAGACCCAGCATATGAACAGCTGAATTTTTACGGGCGAGAGGAAGATAAACAGGCACAACGAACTGGTCATTGTCAATGCTGGAGTCAATGTTAGTCTCTGACAGAACCAGAATATAAACATGACGAAATAAGGAATTATTCACAACAACAATCCAAATTTGTCCGGAGCTTACACTAAAAGATTTTTAATGGGGTGACCTGGTAGCTGGATAGCAGTCTGGTGATGCCCAGGTCGAACATCTTCCCTAACGTGCTCAGGTCCTTCAACAGTATTTCCTAACCTGTTTACATAGTTAGGATTGGCGCTAATTTTTAAAAACATAATGATTAGAAGATTTACTCCCCTGGATGTAAAACATCAGTCCGCCAAAAGCTAACCAACTTGTATGAATCGATAAAAGAAAGGAGGTGCCGGAGTTGCCATTTCTCCCAGGTGCTAATACCCTGAGCCAGGGAGGACCCGGGAGAAATGGCAACTAAAGGGTGTCTCTATGCTCCCCAAAACTCCAGATCAAAAGACTGAAGCCTCATCACCAGTTGCAGTTTTTTGTCTACCCAGGACCCAAATAAACTCTTCTACCTTTTTGACATGACATCTAATCATTATTAGCGCTGTGTCTGTCGTACGCCTTGGAAAACAATGATGGTGATAAAAGTCATGAGTGTAAGTTGAAGCACATGAATAATTGAAACAGTGTCATGTATAAACCAGAGCATAGGAATTGACTTCACTTTGCGCGCAGCTAAACTTGTAATAAACAGACAAAACAGGTGATACACAATGATGCAAGTAAACTTTGAAGGTATGAACTGTTGCCATGGTACTATACATACAAATTGCACAAAACGATCCACTACTTCAGAAGCGCTGTTGCTATGGAAATGGGCAAGCTCCTTGTACTGAATAGTACTAGCAGATCGTGTCAGAATAATAATCTATATAAGACATGATTATCTTTATTCTCCATATTTCTTTACATAAAATAGCAATACAACTCTAAAAGTCCATAACTCATGTAGGCTTACTCTTAAAATCCGAAACTATGAAAATCTAAAACTCCGAAACACTTAGATACTGAAACTTTGAGATACCGAAACTCTTAGATACTGAAACTGTGAGATACTGAAACTCTTAGATACTGAAACTTTGAGATACCGAAACTCTTAGATACTGAAACTGTGAGACACTGAAACTCTTAGAATTCTGAAGACCTAAAAACTCTGAAACTCTTAGGTGATTATCTTAAGAAAAGTCATGGGCGTGTCACATTGAATACTCAACTCCTTACCAGACTACTTCCATAACACTCCTTTTCAGATAAATTAAATGTAAACGAATGGAGCAAATATGAGAAAAAAGTTACAGTGCAATAAATCCTACCGCTCAATTGCTATCTCTCTTCGAGCTACCACCAGTAGAGACAACGTCAAATATCCCAAAGTTTTGCCACTGTCAGATAGGTTATATTATTTATTGTTTATATTATATTTTTATTCAATGAGATTACAATACAAAAACTGTTTTACCTTAACGTAACTATATCCAAACATTTTCACACAACACCCGGGGGTTTCGCAAACAAGACCAAAGAATGTGTGAATTCAGACTTCCAAGGTAGAAACGATGCTGTCTATATTATTTAGGTTCTCTAAAAACCGTAAAAGGATGTAAAAACATGTGTTTAAAAGGGGGCAATTATTCAAGGGGGCACTAAAAAGGGATAAATTAATAAAAATAAATTTGTAATGGATAGATGATTACAATTTGAATTTTAACGCAACGGAGAGGCAGAGATATACACTCAAGTAAAAGGATATTGTTTCAGCCACATGAGATCTTTCACACACGACAGCCACTAAAAACTACAGTACAAGAAAGCGAATTCTCTGTGAATTACGGTAGTCATGCTCTCTATATTGCGTTATTCAATTTGTTATTTGATAATGAAAGCTTTCTGCTTACTTTGAATAGCAGAAGTCTAAATCACTCAAAATCGCAGGGTCCTACAGGGACAATTTCTTTTTCATATTTCCCTCCTACAAGGCTTCTTTTCGCCCAGAACATTTGTTATAGCCAGCCCTATTATGCCTAGTTGACAAAAAGGTAGCGCCCTCTAAAATCATGATGACAGCAATCAGTTACCTACAACATTGCCACACTAACGTTGATGATGGCAGTGAGTCTAAACTGCTGAAGTATTTCCAAATGGTGAGTTACTTCTAGATACTAAGAGTATGGATCATCCAGCTGAACAACACCTTGAACTAGTGTAGCGCATAGACAATCCTCTTATTCTAAACTCCATTGCAGCGGAAACCTACGATAGCAAGAAACTATAACTGAATCATGTTCCTCCACCCTTTGCCATACATCTTTTTCAATGATCTCGGAAAGAGAAGAGCAACTACACCCCAAAACGTAGCAAAGAGAATAATAATAACAATAATAGAAAGAGCAACGTAGAAAAAACCCTTACTAAAGTAATAAAGTCTTTGAGTTTAAAGAAAGCTTTCAATTCATCGCCTTGAGGAAAACTACGTTTATAAAAATATTGCTAGCTTGGCATCTTAAAGAATTCAGTGACATCCATGGGCAACAAATATAGCAAGATTGCCTCTAAAGTAAAGTCCCCTTTAAAATGTCTATTTTCAACGTCTGACCGTAGTCAAACAGGGTGCTGTTACGCGAAAGGCTATATCTGGTGGAGAATAAGACGTGTTATTCACTCTGATACCCTGGAAAGCAGACCATAAAAATATCTCTGATAAAATCTCCCTTACGTGCTATATTGTAAAAGAAGTAGGAACAATCCTTCTCGACTTTCTGCAAGAATTTTAAACGACAGAAATTTAATTTAATCTCTCATTTGACTCACGTCAAGGTGTATTGCTATCGAAAACATCAAAGTTATCATAAAAACACTGAATAGAGCCATTCTTGGGGCGTTTGATGATTTCAAGTACCTTGGATCATGGGTACACTGTACAAACTGGCTGAGGGTAAACTGGCATTGTAGAATCAATGGGCAATACGTAAAAGAAAGCGCATACGTTGGGGCTAATAAGAGTACGGACGAGGGCTGAATACGTCTATAGGGATTTTAAACATTGCTTTTTTACAGAATATTCAATATCCGTAGCTGAAATTTGGTGTATTTTCCTAAGAATTTCTTTTTCATACAGTTATGGGAAAAAAGATTGTCCGCACCCATTTTCGATTCTGCTGTCCTTATCACCAGCCACCTTCAGTAGACATATCGAGAATGCGTAATACGTTAGATGGTTCGTATTCTCATGAACATTTTCATGTCTTGTTTAGTCGCTTGTTTGACTACATCCTTTTCATATCATATATTGCAAATAAATCAATTGCAGGAATTACAAATTCATGGCATAGAAACAATTTATAAAATTCATTTATTATCTAGATGCCATTCTCACTTTGTGGCATCGATTTGAAGTGCCTACGTTTGAGGGAACACAGTATACTACAGTTGTAGTTATGGCAGGTGGATTTACATGGAGAATTAAATAAATGCAATAGATAATAGGCCAATGATAGTGATAGTAATGATGGAATAATGGCCAATACATTGGTGTTGTTATCTGTACAGCATCTCATCTAGTAGTCAGCTAGCAGTTAGCTACCCATTTTTAAGAAAAAACTTTTTTTTTAATAATTTCACCCTGTTGCAGGCCGAAGCCATTACTAGGAACAGGGTTACTTTTACCCTTCCGATGACAATCTATCCATGCTTGTTATTCATTATATCAATGCTTTGCAGTTTTATTCTCTGTCGTATCTCTCGAAACATAGTTTCGTTCTTCACCAAAGCAGATGACAGAGCGCAGTACCTCCGCGATCGTGGCAGGCAAACTTAGGGTCGGTTCGAACTCACGACCCTCGGAATGTGAGTCTGATACTATACCACTATGACACTACTGTCTTAACTTAAAAACGTTTGTTTGGATCTGCAATACGGACTAAGTTTGCTCCGCCTTGCACAATGATTTTTATAAAGGAATCAGGAAGCTTTCCCGATTTGTAACTCTTTAATTTTTTTACATTCTTCATCAAACCGCTTTTCCTTTCTTTTCATATTCTCGTTCTTGAGCTGTTTATTTGATTCTCTATATCCCTCAGTCCACAGTATTGCATTGTTTTCTTTCGTCCATCAAGTCGAAACGTCTCCAGTAATCCATATATTTTCCCCATCCTGTCCTTAATAGCAGTAGCTTCTGTCATTTATCTATAGCACAGCTTAAACTATTCTACGGTTACTCTGTGTCATTCTCATGACATTGGTTGCCTAATATATCATATTGACTCCTCATCACCATCGCAAAGTCGAACTATCTAAAGAAGAAATCCTATCAACGCCCTTCCGTCTTATTCTTGGTTAACTTTGTTCCTTAGTTATTTTATGGATTGAAAGTAGCAAAGCGACTGCCCTCTGTGTCAGTTTTGTCCTAAATCTGTCACACGTATCTCTGCACGACTTCATCACCACTTGCCTTAAAGTATTCTTCACTGCTGCAGATTTTACCCATAGAAGCAATATCCTGCATGCTTCAATAGTACAAATACAGCACTCTCACCTTGTTTTTAAGCCCCATATATACGGTGGAACAGGTTGCATCAACATGTTGAACACAACTCGTTCTGAGAACCCGGTCTTGTTGTACAAATGGGTTTCACAACTGCGTTTTCATTTGGAACAACAATAAAATGTTAGATAAATATGTTAGAGAGAAGTGAGAGACCTGACACTCAGGTATGGCCCTCATAAATGCATGGTCTCTTGATTGGTTTTCCAAAACATATTGCTAGAAATAGAACCTGTTCTATTCTAAACTTGCTTTTTGGACTGTTTTGTTGGAAATAGAGTTCGCATTCTCTTTAATCCTACTGTATTTCCAAAAATGGGATTTGCAATTATTATACCTAGTTCTGAAAGGTGTTACGGTACTGCCGACGTACTGCATACCGCATAATAGGCATTCTAAAAGGTAAAGCATAAATTTGGAGTTACAGTCCACAGCGTACGTTAAAAGTGTGATCGCTATTTGTAGGATTAAACGCATTGGTGTTTTTGACGACCTCACACACAAGACACTTCTTTTCATTACATTCGACAGAGCCAACGCACAGTTTGAAACAAGGTATCTTTGCCTGATAAATTTTTCCCGCAACTTCCAACTTTTCCAGTTTTAGAAGGCGAGCCACGCCCCTCCATTACCGACAAATGACATATCATATATGGAGCAAACCTCACTCCAACATCTGTCCCTGCTTGAACTCTACAGGTCTGAAACAGTCTAGCTCCTACTATAGCAGAGCATCTCTGTACGCCTTTCCAAACATAATGTATCTATCATTGTAACTTAAACGTGATGTTCAAATTTCCGATGATCTAATCACATAATCACATGGACTTTTATACAATACTTTTACTATGAGTACGTTAAGTATCAGAAACTGATCATTATCTTGATAAAAACTACTAAGATAAGATTCAGAAATAACGATTTTTCCAGCATAGAGACATGGCTATAAAAACCGATTTCATGACAAAAGCGGAAACTTTGCTCAATACTACTAGATTTATCATGGACGTGACATTTTATGGTTATAAATAATTTAGACAAGATCGGTTGCATAAGTGAGGCGCTTGGGACTATGCTTTTGCTCTGAAAGATATAAACACTTTTGCACTGGATAATATTTTCTCAAGTATCCGAGACCTTTTCTCATCAACTCGACTTAAATCTATTAAATTTTTTCAACAGGGGCCATAAAGGGCTACGACTAGTTTTACTATATAGGGTCAGTAGAAATAGAAATAGAATTGTAGCTTTGCAAAATATAGCTCTCAAGAGGCCCGATGCAGCTTTTGGAAGAGAAAACGTAGAGCCAAATGTTCATAGAAATGTCATTAAAAACGTGTGATACTGAGGTACGAAGGTGGCGTCACTAAGGACAACCAGCTCTTACTGCGTCGTAGGCCTGCGCTCGGAAAAAAAGTTGGCCCTTTTTTTGAGATTTCGTATTTTAAATCTACTTGCAGTCTCATTAGAAGGGTTGACCTTGTAATCTTGTAAAGACACTACATTACCCATTTTTAGTAAAGGGAACTGAAATTACCTACAAGTTTGCTCTCTTAGAGTAAAGTCATATGTCATGGTTGTGGTTTCTTCAAATGCAAAATACCTACAACGCACGTTACAGACCGGTTTCTTTACTGATTTGGCAAACCTAACCTGTGTTGATTACGATTCTAGAAAGCATTAACGTCTTAATGAAAGATATTGAATGAAGAAACCCATATGTAATGCTGTATTGGCTGAAAAAGCTTCTCATATACCATCATATACCACATACTGTATGATTATGTATATTGTAAAATATGCTACTGACCAGAGTTTCCACCCATCCCCCTCTGAAGGGTGCAAGATTAATATTTACTGTATAAGACTGTATAAAAAAAGAGTATAAAATTTTCTTTTGCGCCCATCGAGAAAGAAAACAGATGTTTCACTTTCAGTTTTGCTTTTGGAATTTTTATTAAAAATTTTTAATTATGTCTCATATATCCATGTGTCTCAATTTGACTCGTGACAAAGGATGACGTAGCGTCGATGCCATATCAATTAAATTCTTACGAAAGGATTGAAATCGAAACGCTCAATTCTAGGTTGGAGTGCCACGCCTCGCTCAAATAGTATGACTAGAGTCTGATTGCGACCTTTCGGAACACCAAAGTTCAAACCTCTAATGAGTGCTAGCAATTAACTTCTCTTCGAGATGCACGTATCTCTATGACAACTGCAGCAAATGTCCTTTGGTCCCTCTACAAGATAATCAATAATCCAATTCCCTTTACAGCTAAAGATGCCCAGATCTACAGCAGACCTAAATTTGTTGACACTGACATCAAAATAATTCTTTGCATTCGTTTATGTTAAAGACGCCGGAGCTACAGTATAGTTTTCTACAACTTTCATCCGGGGTCTTGAATGGAGAAGATCGAATTATATTATCGATCACCTGAAATAAATAGCTAGGTTCTAGCAAAGTTTGTATGGGCTTGGTCAAACACAGTGTATCGCTAAAACTAGGCTAGCAAAAGGACACAATCAATAGCTCCTTCATTATATGCTTCAAATTCCAAATATGTGAAAAACTGGCAAAGTCATACAACTACCAAAAGAAAGGAACCACGAGGAAGATTTTGTCACTTCTGCTTACAGCCTCAAAAATTTGTTATGCGGATTGCACTTTAGTATGTTAGTTCGTGCTGCCAGGAAATTTTCTAAACAAACAGAACCTGCCTGAACTCATGTCGTTTCGCTTGTCAAAAACTTTCAAGACTATAAATCAGGGGTTTTCAGCCGGTGGTTCAAGGACCCTTAGGGGCCGGCGAGGTACATATTTTGGGTCCTCGGAGTACCGTGAAGATAAGGAAAAAAAATTCTGATTGATGGTGAAAGATATTTTAGAGAGGGAAGAAATCCTGTAACTTAGTGCAACATTTCTTTATATTTTGAGAGATGGGTTTTTCTCTGCCCGCACTGAAGGGCCGGTTTGAGAATCAGTAGTCTGTAGTATAAGAACAGATTTACATGAAGTACCAGATTAGAGTATTCAATGCTAAAAGTTGCACGGTTTCGTTTCAAAAAATGAACATGAGAATAAAGGGGTGCTGAAAGGCTTTACACAAGGTCGTGTAACTTACTTGCAAAGCATGCTGCATGTATATTGTACCCTCACAGTAATTCTAATTACTATGTTAGAGGGTGCAGCACAGGGGAAGCATAGAAACTCCAACTGACAACTACTCCACTTTCACCAACCAAATGTTCACCTATATTCGCAATCGAAATTGACGAATCACTAGACTTGAGCCCTTATTTACAACGAACCAAAAATATTTTGGAGGCTGTCTCCATCGCCTCATTGAGGCCGTCACTTTTCTGTAAAAGCACTTGATTCAGTCTTTCATGTTTTCGTAAATGCGTTGCTGTGTCCTTATTTTGAACTGTGTGTAATTTTTTTATCTGTCATTTCTATACTGCATGTATTCATTAACATCGTACTTTCCATTTTTATTCCTATTCTCCTGTTTTTGCCTCCGTAACACGTGTTCCCTATTTTTCTTGTAGTAGTTACCTACTCATCGTTATTGTTTATTACTGTTTTGATATTATCTTCTTTGTACTCGTCTTCTTGTAAATATGCTTTAAAGCCTTGTTAATTTGTATCTAGTTTAATATCGATTTAATTGTCCTGACGGGGATCGATCGAAATGCTTCGACAAAAATGAAATTTGCCATATTTCTTTTTATAATCACTAAGATATATTGGATGTTTAGAAACACTACTAGAAGAACGAGGCATTAGAGATACTGAACATGATGCTTCTTGTTGAGGAGCAGAAACAGGTATATAAGGTGGCTCAAGTGGCAACTCAAGAAAAGTAGCTGAAGGTTGACTCTTATTATGGGACAAAGAATCGAGTGATTGAAAAGGAACCAAGTTCTGTACATTCCAACTTTTGCCATCCGACAAACGATAACTGGAAGAGCCCACCTGCTTGAGAACCGTGAATAGACCACAAAATGCAAGCAATATAGATACTGAACATGATGCTTCTTGTTGAGGAGCAGAGACAGGTATATAAGGTGGCTCAAGTGGCAACTCAAGAAAAGTAGCTGAAGGTTGACTCTTATTATGGGATAAAGAATCGAGTGTTTGGAAAGGAACCAAGTTCTGTACATTCCAACTTTTGCCATCCGACAAACGATAACTGGAAGAGCCCACCTGCTTGAGAAC
>JAAAKL020007271.1:3202-17065 GCA_010016065.2 Carybdea cf. marsupialis auct. non (Linnaeus, 1758) | reverse complement strand
CCACAAAAAATAGGGATAGCCAAGGCAACCTGTCAGACGCACAGTGAAGAGTTTAATTGATAGATGCCTACTTCTTATTGATTTCAATTTTTGCATTCTAATTTCTGGTATGTATGTGTAATGCGTCTTTTGCCTTTTTACAAAGAAATTTCGGTGTAGCCTAATGCTAAAAAAGAGAATTTTCTGAATTGTTATAATAAGTAAATATGTTTTGATGAAAGCCCGTTCCCCCATCTCGATTTGGTGATAACTTTAGAAGAATGTATCTTTTTACAATACGACCTTGCCACATATAGATCTAGTTTTCTGATAAGAAATCGAAAACCTGAGAGCTCTCTTCGTTGAGTAAAAAGAATTTCATACACCGTCTGTATGGTGTGTTCATATATTCTGTTTTTTTGGGTCGTATCACTGGAGCGTTGTTATGTTTTGTATATAATTTGGAGCTATAGGCTCTCATATGAAGACAACATTGTCTTCTGTGAAGGACAGCCGTTTTTATTTGCGGCCATTGATGCCCAAGGATGAATACATTTTTGGATAACGTAACGGGATGTAGTTGATGGTTAAACGGGATATGTATACAGAAGTGCAACAGTAACAAGAGCTAACGTGCACAATATCACGTCGTATTTTTGAGGAATCAAGACATAAGTGTGACCAGGGTGTGCAGGTGGGTCCGGGCCCCTCCAATAGTATTAACTTTCTTTGTTTTCTTAGTTTTTGCTCTTCAGTTTTTCTGGAAAAATATGTGTGCGAGATCTTTTTTGGTGTCGACCCCCACCACCTCCACCACTGCCACCGCCAATTTTTTGTCTGTTGGTTACACCACGACAAGATGAGTGTAAATGTGCCCTAAATATGTCAAGGAAACGGAGATGATTTATCCATGATCCTTAATGCCCTAAATGTGAAGCGAGTTATGAAATGCACATTTCCTCTTGTAACACTTTTTGAACGGATTTGTGAAAAAATTATTTTTAGCAGACGGTGTACAAATACCAAGGATAGACATATATTCTGTTTTAAGTATTGGGGCAACTAATGATTAATTTAGAAGCTTTTTGTTATGTTCTAATCTGATTTGACTCTGACAATGCCTTTTTTCGCTCCCTTATTCCTGTACAGGTTTCGCTACGGTCAGTTATTGGAGATTAACAGTCATAGTCTTTTTTCAAAATGGTTTTCCGAGGTATGACAAAAAGCAGAATACTTTGTTTGTTTTACAGTCCTATTACTCCTTATTTATTGATGTGTCTAATGAAGGTATTAGCACCACGGAGTCAAATATGAACTGGAGATTTTCCGGACCGAGTTACAGCGAATTCAACTTTCAAGCAACTAACTAAGTTGCCTGGAGCCTCAAAGTCTCCTTTTTACCGTTGCTAGTGATCGCTGGTCACTACTTGGAAAGACTTTAAGCTACGTCGTTCACTTGTGGTAATAAAGGCTAACGTGTTTTGGACTTACTGCAGTAATTTGTGTATCAGCCTCTAGGAGGGGGCAAAAGTGATTGTTCACGTCCGTGTTTAACCTTGAGGCTCACCTTGATTCGGCTTAACTTGGTGCAAAGATGTGCCGTGGTCTAGAGCAAAGGTCCATCTCGAAAATGCGAGACGTCCAGTGATTGTAAAGCCAGTTCCCTCATTGTGGACGGCAAGAAAGGAAAGAATTTTTTTTATCGATATGGACTGCAACTGCAACGAGTAGGGAGACATAATTGATTTATTTAAGTCACCATAATCGCTCTGCGTCGACCATTTTTCTTATATTTGTTTTGAAACACGAGGAAAACTTAAAAACGGCGCTACAGCTATTTCCTATCCCCGCTCCACATCACCGAAAATGTGGTCCTAGTGCGATGAAACTTGTGGTACAAGTAATGAAGAATATCAATCACTAACTTACTTTATTAACTCACTTATCTCTTACTTACTTAATGTTCATGATACACAACTTTATATGTATCCTGTAGACGTGGCGCTATAATTCTAACTGTAATGCAAAAGATCGCTGTTTGTTTGCCAAGGTCGGGTAAAAGCTCATCATGACGGAGATCCGTGTCATTCAAGTTGACGGGGTCCGACCGTTCAAATATCACTTCGACTGGCCCTCGACCCATCGATGAAGTCCATTAACCCCCGTCAACTTGCATTGCGTAGGCAAACATGACATTTACTTTGCCAACCTATTTGTAAAGTAATTAGGTGGATATATTTACGATTCTGGAAAAACACCATCGATATTAGGGTGTTATCTGCCCTCTCTCAAAACTCTGTCTATCAGTACAGTTTCGGCAGCAAAAGGAAGTATGTACGTTAATTTCAGGCGATCAAATAGGCGGTGTGTGTGAGCATTTTACATATATTTTCCTAAATAAGGTATTCTAAAAAATGGTTCTCTTACGATCATAGTGTAAAATGGACGAGTGTTGAAGTTCTACTTTTAGGAATGCAAACAGGTTGAAAATGAAGACGTTAATTTTGTTGAGTATTTTATTGTAACAGTGTAAAGTGGACTGGTATCGATGGTGTTCAACTGATTCTATTACTATAAACTGATGTAGTTGTTGTTTCAATGCTATTTAGCACATTTTTAAATATTTTGTTGTTTTATTATTGTTGAATGTATTTCTTTTCTTGAGTTTTGTCAATCCCAGCCTGCTTATCTTCTTAGTTCTATTTTTGGGGGCAAATCCCAGCCTGAATTCTCTTATAAAGGTTGTTCTTATAAAAAACTGTGTATATGAAACATTTCCAAACGCCATCAATTCAAAGGCAAGAACGCTTGGGAGTTGTCAAATCCGGCTGTGTTTTTGTTGTAGTCTTTGTACTCTTTAAATCGTATTTCAATAAACATTTTTCACTATACCAGAGTGGAAAATTGGTTTTGAAGATGTTTCAAAGAATACAAGAATTGATTGAAGACAGAGACTCGTTAGTTTTTATTCTTATTGATGAGGTAGGTAACATACCTTTCTCTTAATTAACTCTGCAAGATGTAGGAGTGTTTCTGAGTTGCCTCAATTCTTCCTTCAGTGTAAATTTGTGCCATCAGTATATATCATATATATTGGTGTTATCCCCAAATGAGCCTCTTCGATCCAGCACTGTATGTCTGTAGACAAAGTGAATTACCGCAAGTTACGATAGGTTACTCTTCCTACAAAATTCTTCGTACTGCGAGGAAAGTCTTCAATAACGGTATTTTATCATTACTCCACCTTACGCTGTACTTGATGGTGCACTTTTTTAGACCTCAGATATACCTTGATGCCAGTATGGGCGAAGTTTAAGTATGGCCGGCACAGTACACTCTACATACGTAAGCTATACATTAATCAATAGGTCATAATGAGTATATTAAGAATATGAAAAATATGCAACTTTCGGGGAGTAAATACCATGGGAAATTCTTATGTTTTATTACATTAGTTATTGTTCAGCCCTGTATGCTATATAACCATATATAAGGTTACTATAACCATATTTGTCCAGTTAAATACTTGGTTGCGTAGGAGTTCTTACCCCACTACGATTGCCATAATCCCTTCGTGTATTGTTTGCAGTATTGTGTGCATTATCATCATCATCAGCAGCAGCAGCAGCAGCATTAGCATCATCATCAGCATCATAACCACTACCATCATTAGCAGCATCATCGTAATCATCATCATCATCATCATTATCATCAGCATCATCATCATCATCATCATCATCATCATCATCATTATCATCATCATCATTATCATCATCATCATTATCATCATCATCATTATCATCATCATCATCATCATCATCATTATCATCATTATCATCATCATTATCATCATCATTATCATCATCATCTTCTTCATCATCATCATCATCATCATCATCATCATCTTCATCACCGTCATCATCATCATCTTCATCATCATTATCATTATCATCATCATAATCATCATCGTCATCATCATCATTATCATCATCTTCATCATCATCATCATCATCATCATCATCATCCTCATCATTATCAGCAGCATCAGCAGCATCGTCATAATCATCACGATTTTCGTCCTCATTTTATCATCAAGGTCTTTAGAATATTGATATCCTGTGGTAGTATCATGTCTAAATTAATTTTAGTTTTGAAACATGAACCAAGAATATGTAATAGTTTGTGTTAGTCTTAGAGTGTTGCTCTTTATTCTTGTAATCAGGTGGAGAGTTTGACTGCAGCTAGAGCATCAGCAATGAAAGGCACGGAACCTTCTGACTCTATACGTGTTGTTAATGCTTTACTGACGCAATTAGATCAAATTAAGAGGTAAGTAGTATGGACTTGATATTCTCTTCATCACCAAAGAATCAGTTATGTCAACGGTAGAAGCATTTTAACGCGAGTACATGATAACTTACAATCGTATCAACTGAAAAGGCAAAATGGAAAGGCTTTTGGCTAGACAAATTTGTTAGATCGACTGCACAAGAGCAGGTTTCAATAGAATATTATTTCTTGCTTTCTCCTGTAAGATGATTAGATGTCCGAGAACGTTTTAAAATAGGTTTTAAGGTTTCCGAAAGGGAGAATATCGTGTCTTCTTCTTGACTTGTACAAATACTATGCTATGGTAATGTTGGGCTATATGTGTTGACCATCATAAACATATTGCTTAAGATGCCCAATTTTCTTGGTCAAGACAGCAGAGGGGAAGGGTGGGCACCGATCATGGATCTGTTTGCAACTCAAATATCGTTGCGTTAGCACCATGTCAAGCCACTATAAAAATCAAACGGCCAGAGAAGCCATGAGTAAGGGTTGCTTATTTGAGCTAGGATTACGTTAAACCGATGAACATAAGTAGGAAGGACTTTTTAATGAACAGGGAACAAATGATAGTTAAGAAATTTAGATGCTGTATTTGTTTGCAGATCATGTTGGCTACACACGTGGGCATTTGATAGATAGTGTAACGAAAGGAAAACTTCGGCCATTTTTAAACATTACTAAAATGAGCATAGTTCCGTTACCCCTGATAGTCTAGTCGATTATTTTCACGCCCTCACGATGTGTACAAGAAAATTGAAGAAATCAAATGCACAGCCAAGTCTTTGATGTGCAAATGGAGTATGTGTTCGCTAACGTATTTTTGTAGTGTTTCTGTAAGCATATCTGGGTTCAGTTTGTTGTATAATCCTCCTTGAAAATAACATCAAGTGTCTTTTATTTTCATACTTATTTTGTAGGTGATAAATGGCCGAGAATTCTCCTGTTATTTTGCTTATAAGAACCCTCCATTTAAAAATCCGATGCTCAGTAAGTCCGGAATAAATGCAGTAAAATCTGAATTAAAGCCGATCTTTTGATTTCATATTCGTAGGAACCCCAATGTCATTATATTGACCACTTCGAATGTAACAGGTGCAATTGATTTGGCGTTTGTAGACAGGTATGTTGAGATTGAAGGTGTTGTGTAGATTTATACACATTTGGTACAATTACCATACTAATAGTATCATTGTGCGGGAGGGGAAAAGGGCTGAGTCACCTAGCAAAGTTTGCAACTTTATTTGTGTAAGTAATATAAGCCTTAAAGGAGTGTCCAGGGATATTATATTGGGTCCACAGAGATTCTAAGAAGTCAAGTGGATTTTTAGGGTCGATATTCAAAAGCTTCCCAGATAGTGCAATGATATTGTATTGTACGTTGCCTTGTTACTAATATCTCTACGTTAATGGTGCCACGCTACTCACAGCAAATCTATGAGTAATTTACCCGTATTTCGCCGCGCTTTCCCTCAAGAAGTGTTCTCTGATTTTTGATATGTTCATACCTGTATAACTAAAGTAAGAACTTTTTTAAGTTCGCTAAGAAGAGGGGAATCTTACAAGAAAAGCTATCTCCTTCTTTCGTTATCTTGTACATAGCAATGGATTGGTGAAAGTGAGTGTTTTTAAGAGGGAGGAGGAACTGGGCAGAGTGCCAGGTCTGATCAGAACGAAGAGATACTGTGGGGCTTAAAACCAATTGTGAACAGTTTGATCTGACGCAACTTGGCATTTTCCTACTTTGCCGTAATGGTCACTCTTGCGCAATTTCTATTATCGCTTTTCCAATAAATTATCTAATATCAATGATTTTTGATTTTTTATCACAGTACTTTTGTTATTAACGGCTAGATCAGTGCTCAAGGGAACTGCCTGTTGCGACGCGTACCTTGACTGTTAAACATCTCGAATCTATTACAGCTTTACTTTTTATTATTAAATCGTTTTAGTAATTGAATCAGGCTACATAAGTACCAATAAAAATGGACATCTGCTCAGTATTCTGTTGTTGTTTTTGTTTATTTTGTTCGAATAGAGCGGACATTAAGCAGTACATTGGTCCTCCATCAACACAAGCAATATATAAGATTTTCCAATCTTGCATCAAAGAATTAACAGAAGTAAGATTCGTTTAACTTTATGTTTACAAGAGTTTTTACAATTGACATATTTCTGCCAATACTACGAGAACATCTTAATGTCAACTTCTGAAAAGGGGTTTCAGACGACAAATTTTTAAATTAACAGGGAAATAGTATTTAGTATTTCAAATTGGCACATTCTCTATAAATTTTTTACCTTTCATTTGAAAGCCTCTTTTCTGAACCTATATCGTGTATTGAGTAAAATCGATATAATTTATAATATCCTGGGCTATAACGTATAGACAGATTGACGGGGAGATGGCAATCTTTCCGTTGTTATGGTTAGGTCATACAACATAGAGAGGCTGCATCACTGAGTCTGTCTAGAGATAGATGTCGATATCACTGATCTCTACAAAAGACTAGATCGAGCTTCCCTTCTTTTCCAACAGGTCCCCATTAACTAAAATAGTGCGGCAATGTCCACCATGTTGCGTAATACTGTTTATAAGCTTTGTGTGATGGGGACTGAAATGGCGTTCAACGACTCACTTTGAGACGAAGGATGCGCGATTTCGGTGATTTTTAGAGATCAGCGGTCGATATTCATTTGCTGAGAACTGGAAGCTGATAGGATGGCTAGAAAGAAGTTATCTTGTTATTTTGGGACCCGCCATAGCTCTATCGGTAAAGCAACAAGGGCGATTCAAATATAGGTAGTTGTAACACTTTTTACAGTACCTTATACTTTTGCAAATATAAATGTTTTGAACGAGATGAGGGAATTTGATGTTATCTTGTGATTTGTGGTTATCAATGTAACGTAAGAGTAAAATCGTAAAATGTTTTCAATGATGCTGTCGAACATTTTGTGATAATAATGATCATGATAAGGTTAATTGTCGTCACGTCGATATATTGTATTTGTCTAAGGCATGTGGATTGGTATGTAGCTGGGAAGTGAAAGTTTTCATGTCGTTCGTAAGACTCGTAATCTACTAACATTCGAGATAGTTAATTCCGCATTTTAACTGCTCCTAATGAGGTGGCCGACGTTAATTGTTGTATGGGAAACTATATTGGAAAACGAAGTTTCATTCACATTGTTTTTGTAATGGCATTGCAATTTCATCTATTGCTTTCGTTTTACAGAAGGGAATAATATATCCACCGGAAACTATCCTAGATTTAAGGTATGTATAGCTCCTTGAAAGTGGAAATGGGTGAATATGTAAGAAAACTTGATATAGAGTATTGAAATATGATAGTGTTAGAACTTGTTATTCTGATGCTACTTATTTCAGTACCGCAACCGCAAGTATTTCTACTCTTGGGTGCTTGATACAAGTGGGGGTCTTTATAGTTGTGGGGCTGTGAAAATTGTTTGAAAACTAATACTCGTGGGGGTTATTAAACGCGGATGGAAAAGTGAAAGTTAACAAACTTCCCCCCAATCGTGTTAAGCACCCGAGAGTACTAAATAAAGAACAAAAATAATAACAAGAACTTTCACAAATTGACTATATGCTGTTGTGACAAAAAGTATTCGATTATGGTGACACTGCAATGGAATCTTTTGGAACACGCACACCGTATAAAAACCACGATCTTACTTTCCATGCATGACACTTAGTTTCAGCAGAATTGATAAACGTGGGGGGCTTAATAAGGCCGTGAAGGTGGGAAAATTTATTAATAGTTAGTAAGCTTCCCCCCACTTGTATTAAGCGCCCAAGAGTACTAAGTCCTATAAAGAGCTGGTTAGACTTTCCGCGAACTGTGATTCACACGTCGCAGCTGTACGTCTCTCGATTTTTATGTTACCGTTTAAGAACCGCACGTATTAAGAAGACGTCTATTAATGTGAAATGCTGCGAAAACATATTTGTCTTTTGAACGGGATTTTCCTGTTGTTTCGTTTTTATGGGCCTTGTTGTAATGGTCTTTAGAGTGTGTCAAGTGAGGTTTAACTGTGTTCTAGGGAACACTGTCTGGTATATCGACCTTTTGATGATGGCATACAAAGAGTACATTTTCAGCAATCTGTCAGCCAATTATCGTAGATATGTATTAATTTGATAGTCAGTCCTGTAACCACTTTTGTCCTTTTTTGTAGGGGCCTTGAAGTGATAAGGTAAGAACAACAAATTGGCGATGCATAAATACAAATTTTGTTGGGTATTCTCCAAGCGTTTTCGAAAGAAATTCTGGGCAACATGCTGTTTGATCCACAAGTATACGATGCACCCAGACGATGCACCCAGACTCTTTTGACTTTAGGTTGTGTTATGGTTCTTCTGTCACATCGCCCAATTTATGATGCTTGGGACATTCTTATAACAGTTTTTTATATGCAATAGTTCTTACCTCTTGTATTGGTAAGTGCACCAAGTACGGTGGTTTCAAGATCACGTGAGTTTATTGATATTATTATTATTATTGCGATGGTGTTGAGGATTTCTATGAGAGACTTGCAAACGCATTATATCACCGCTTATTACGTCGTCTTACCTTTGCTAGTGTCTCTCATTTACTACGAACTCGGTTTCACTGCCGCCTAAAACTCCAAACATTGATTTTTTAATATGTCTCATTGTTTCTTTCAACTTCTAAAAGAGTTTTTATTTCACATTTTATTACTGCCTGGCGCTCCGTAAAAGAAACAATAAACTGGAAACTAACTAAGTTGATTGAATTTGCGGTGTAAATTCGTGAAAGTTCTCGCTGCTTAGTGTACGGCAACGGCAAATTGTAATTGGGCCAGACATTACTTGTAGCCACCTTGATGAACCCAATGTCTGTAGTGTGTCAACTCCTGACTTAGCAATGTCGTCGCGAATTAGACCCGATCGGCTTCGAACCTGAGCCATATTGCTACACTCACGTCTCAAGGTTTGTAGGTTCACTTACTCCAACAAGCGACAATGCGACAGTGTGTATCGACCTCTGTGCGGCTGCAAAAGAACCCACACAGGTCGCATTTCTATTAAGGCAAATCTCCACTAGGTGCCAATTATCGCGGTGGGCTACATTTTGCCCATCGATATTTTCCGCTGCGTATATGTAATTCAATCTCTACTTGGAGCAACACACAGTACACCGACTTCGGATAAGAGCATAAATACAATGAACGGTGGTGAGACCAAAAATTGGCAAGGCGTGGGAGGATAGTCACATGCAGTTATATTTGTCATATCGCCCATACAGTTACCCAAATGACGAGATTGTAATCCTGTGTAGTTTACATGAAATATTCTAACTAGTTAAGGCGTTACATATATCTGTCCGAGACAAAAGGAGTCATGTCCAGCGAAATGCGCTGGGAAAGTGTGACGTCACGATTCTGAAAATGTTTGAATTATGGGGAAAATACTCAAATTTCATGTTGCCCTATTAGTAAGAACGTCAATGGCCAAAATTGAGGGTGTTGCCTTTTTCCAACACCGAGAGATCAGCTTTCAAAGTTTTAAATCTCTCTAACAAAACCTCATTATTTGATGCTGGTTCCTAACGTAAGGAACACAGGAATTTTAACAGAGCTTTGACCAGAGGATTTTGAAATTCAGACGCCTCTAGTTTAAACACTATATACACTACAGATGTGGTAGTTTGGGAAACAGCCTATTCCAGGCTTGCCGTTAGATACCTGGAGTCAAATCGTACCATTTCCAAAACTTTTGATTTGTGACGTCATCACTGTCCCAACGCATAGTGAACTTTAGTTGTATCACAGTATCCAACCTCAAAATGAAAGTGTCCCCGATTGTAAGTAAAATATGATGCTACAGTTTTCAGATGTTAGTTTATCTAGAACTTCAACGAACATTTGTCAAGTCACGGCTAGGCTATCTGGAAAGCGTTAGGTTGAGATGAGACACGTGGCTGAGCTGAGCAAATACATACAAAAACACTACCAAGCTGTGAGAAAAACAAATGAAGGAAATGGTTTTCTTCCTTCATATTATGTTGGCAACGTCTTTGATGATTCAACTTGCATGTAGTCTCTTAGCATGAACTTCTCCTCGTGCCACTAACACAAATCCTTCGCTTTCACAAACGAAAGCTTTCGTGTGAAAATAAATATTTCAAATGCAACGAACCGTTTTGCCTATCTTTTGGAACCCATTTATGTTAACATTATGGATATTATGATATGCTGCTGTTGTCCAGGCTTCAAAGACTTGCTCAGTATTCAACAGCAAACAAGCTGCTTTTCTTTGATCGCCATATTTACTAGGCAGAGATGATGCACTTCTATTGGTTGGATGTTGAAGCGGAATTTTTGCAAGCAGTGAAAAGTTGAACTGATTTCTACTTTTCTCTACTGGCGAAATTTCGAAGAGGTATATGTAATAGATATTATGTAATGGCTGCAACTGCGCATGTGGAGCAGCGGAAAACATCGACTGTCTCGACATTTTCGACCTAGCGGAGATCAGCCTTTAGAATACAGGCCACGTAAACAGCATTTACTTCTTATTGTAAAGGTGTTACAAATTGGCGCAAGTAACACGAGGCAGTGATAACTAAAAGCTGCTTGTCAAGGTAGTGAGATGTAGTGGTTGACATTTGCTGATAACTACCAGAGCAATTTGTTAAGTTAGGTCTATGTTTCGCCGTATCTTTTTTAGGCTTAGTTTAACAGAGCAAAAACGACAGGAAAAGTTGATAATACCATCAAGATAAATGCTAATGGGGGTGGAAATTTTCAGTCTCCTGCAGAACAACCAGCACCGTCATAAAGCTAATTTATGAATTAAAAGTAAATGTTTACTAGAATCAGGTATTAAATTAGGGTGACTATTAATATCTTTCAAATATGAAGGTACCACTGTAGTTAAAATGGAGTGTATCGATACAAACGATGCTGTGGTGCTCCTTGTTCCCCTAACAGTATCTCTTATGCTAAACAAAGAATCTGTGGTGCTTGTGACCATGAAAATGTCCTTACTGATTCCTATTTGTTCTTTTTACAGATTCCATGAAAATGAAGCCACTCGCCATAGTCTAGAGTTATTAAAGATTTCAAAGTAAGTATTTGTGTTAGACTTTAAAGGGGCCTTACTCTCTTCCATGTTTTTCTACCACTATTTGTTTGATGCAGTTGCTTCATTTGCACTGGAAGAGTTTTGTTTATTTTATTTCTACTTCTTTCAAAGCAACTCAATGCTTGAAGTGGCAACCCTGCTTTTTAATGAGTGAAAAAAGATTATAAAAAAGAGTAGGCGAGGCATTGACGTGAATGTGAGGAACATTGATTGATGATCCGGTAATTTGGATCATACAATTTGGTTACCAATCTGGTCGGCCGCGGCTGCATATTGTCACTACAAACAATCCTTCTTTCTTCCTTCTTTCAGTGATCTATTCCATGGGAGACTGGGGAAGCCAAAGCCTTTGATCGCCTGTAAATATATCAGTCAATAATAACAAATCTAGTAAATACACAAATGCTTGAAAATTGATTAATTAATTATGGAAGTCAATGGATGTAAACGAATAAAGAAAGTAGCTAGGAAATAAATTGTTCTAAAGGTAGTCAATATTGTTATCAATAGTATAACCCCGCAAAAATTCGCTTTAATGCTACAGGAGTACAATTGTAATAAAAAATAACATAGGATGTTTAAAAGTATAGTGGTACCTTAAAGTTATTGTTTGAATTACACTTTTTTATGTATCAATTTGTATTCTAATGATAGAGTATCTATGTACAAACGTGCACCTCTGTATGCTTTCTTGTTTACGTTAAACTCCTTTAATCATCTACATATTACTTACTTGTTTGTAACATGTTAGTAAATGATACGTTTATTCATTCATATAATTAGAAATTTATTAATACGATTATTATAATTTTTGTTAATACTTATTACCTCATGTACATAACTTACTTATTCAAAAAGATGAAAAAACGGGCACATTGTGCAAGACAATCAGCGGAACTTCAGAAATGTTTAAGCGACAAGAAATGACGTTCTGCGAAGTTCAGCGAAATTTGGCAACTGAATTGGAAATTTGAAAAAGTACCCTCACACGAATAGTCATACAAAGTCGAGATGTATAAAAAAAAGGGGGCGTTAGGAACGATGCTGTATTGAGATAATCTTAACACTGTGCCATGTAACTGATGTTGCGAATGAAACGCCAGCGGGGGTAAGCGGTAAACATGTTACATATATACCTAGGCTGATGGCATACGGAGGCTGAGAAACCTGCAGGACGTGTAAATAAGTGAAAAATAAGTAGGATGATGCATTAACTGTAATACCTTGCAATACTAGGAAAACGTGTAATACAAGTAGGTATATCAAACGGCGTAAATCGGAAGTAATATGTGTAACTGGAATAAACTGGCTAGGTCACATGAAGTAGATCTCTCTTTTGCCACGAAGGACAAAGGGAGGCATGTCTATTTTATGAAAAGCGCAAAAGTTCGTTTCCTTTAACTAAATGTTATATTTTCTGACCCGTACATCAAGAAAGAAAAGTTTGTCTTATCGGCCATGAGTTGAAAGTGAATCACCCGGATGGATTCTCCAATAGACCTGAAGAGGTCGGCTATAGATGAAACGTTGCCTGAAATAAAGTTTCCTTTTTGGCTTATTATTCTTTATTTCTTTATTATGGGTGTATTGATCACCTTATCAGAAGTAACCCCCCTGACGTTTTACGTCATCTATCTGTCATGATCTATGTAGGATAAATATGATCATGTCCTTAGCCAGTTTTTTACCAAATTTTTATAATTGTAGTTTCCTTAGACAAAGTGTCGCTTTGTTATTGATACATGTGCTTGGTTCTTTTTATTTCCCAATGCCGTACCCGAAACATTGAACTTGAATTTAGGCTCGTTGATGTTACAACCAATTTCAGATAATGCGAACTCACAGGTGACCGGAACAAATGTGAGATATTGAGGGATGGTTTTAAGTACGTCATATTAAATGAACCAAATGGTTTGTTGGAGATTCTAAGTCATCGAGTTCGAGATATTATATGGTCAAGTACTTGAAATATCGAGAGTTAAATGTATTTAATTTATCCTCTTTTAGAAAAATTTATGGATGTAGCGGACGAAATTTGAGGAAGCTGCCGTTTCTAGCCCATGCTTTATTTCTACAGGTAAAGGAGCGGCATATTTCTACTTTCTGCCCGCTTTATGTAACGATGGTTTGTTTTTGCGCGTATTTCGAGTATTTTATAGATGTCTTTTTTATGTCGATAGCAGAATTACATTATTAAGTAGATTTCGTTTATATATGAATCTGGGTTACTTATCAAAATGTCATATGCAAGTTCTGAAATTTCTCTTCCGAGATTGCTCACCTTCGCCTGTTAAAGTTTTATCTGTCAGCTGATGAATCTCTGAAAAGTCCAATCCCCCCCCCCCCCCCCCCCCCCCCCCCCCCCCCCCCCCCTTCTCTCTTTCTCTTCTTTCTTTTTCTTTTCTCCTTTTTTCTTTTCT
>JAAAKL020007270.1:0-17067 GCA_010016065.2 Carybdea cf. marsupialis auct. non (Linnaeus, 1758) | reverse complement strand
AATGTTTGACCTTGTGTCAGAGTTAACCCCAGTGTCCGTAAAGCTGAATGGTTAATCGAAAAGTCCCAACGAGAAGACAGATTATTTTTGTCCACAAAGCAACGGTTTTCTTGCTTTGATGTGAACGGATTGTGGAACGGCCAAGTGAATTAGTTAGTGTATTAACTAAAGGTCAGGGTTATATTTAATGGTAAGGAGGTTCCTAGCATGTAATCTTGTCGAGGCTAGGTCGTTTATACCTTCGGGGAAAACCCCACTAGGTTTACCGCCCCCTTCGGTATTTGGTGTGGCAAAAAGACAGCGAAGAATAAGTAGCACCACAGTTAAACTAATGAAGAAATACTCGTATATCACGATTTGGCGATCAGCGTGTGAAATTACCTCCGGTCCCTTGCTGATATCATACTATCAAGCGTGTTCGAGATGATATTATTCAGCGATTGATTTCCGAGGCTTGTCATCACGTATTTCACCCCTCAGTATCCAATGGTGAAAGCAGCTCTGTCCAGTGCTGCCTGATTGGGTGATTTGGGTACGAAAAGTGCGAGCAAAAATTCTTTGATTGCGACTTTGAAAGCGATATTTGGGCGAGAATAAAGAAATCTTTGGCCCTACACTTGCTCCACAAAGTGCAAAAATGTGAAAGAGATTCTATTGACGACTCCCGGCCTACGTGAAATCCGGGACAGTGCTGGAAGTCGAAAACAATGGCTTCGTCTAGGCCCAGTTCGGCCATGATACTTAGAGCGACCATAGAAGCACCGTGTTTTTGCCTTTTTCTGCATGATTGACGCTTCGAGACCGTTGACCGATGTGGCAACTCTGTCTTTACTTCCTCACTGTTAACAACTGTAGTAGCAACTACACCAAACAATTCAGCCAAAGGTTTTGTTTAGAAAGTGTGTTAATATGTTAGGTATAAGCATTTGTATCTATACATGTCGAATTGAGAAATGGTATGTACCTGTTAATTAAGAAAATATCAACAGCAACGCGATTTCCCTTTGAATATCACTTATGTCGTTACAGTACCTGATGGAACTTCGAATCAACTTGAGCCACGTACTATCTTGCACACCAAGAAAGCATAAGGACCATAAGCCACTGCGAGAAGTGATAGAAGGTATAGCTTTCTACATTCGCATTTCTCGTTTTTTGTAGATTTGTGTTAAGTTTCCCAAGAGAAAGTAGAAACGCTTGAGAGGGATAAAACTCTTTTAGATTTTAAAAAAGACGGGGTTCCCGCATATATGGATAGTTCCAGGGAACTTTTCAAGTTGTTGCCATTGATTGCTAAGATTGACTTATGGACCTATTGAGAACTCAGTTTTCTTTAATTATTGCAATGCCCTTAGGGAGGGACTCAAAACCCTTCCTTACATTTGGTTTAGCATTTGACTAGTCTGCGCATGGGAAAACGTCCAACTTTACTTTAGAGATAATAAAAAACTTAATTGATTCTCCTTAACATGGTAATGAAAGTTTTCACAAAGCTCAATGAAATTATACATATGTATGTTATGCATACTGTATACAATTCTTACCCCCAATATGACACAAATATTACAAAAGCTTCACACATTGCGTAGATTAGGAGCTATTGGCAGGTTTGACTTCTCTTGAGACAGTACACTGTAAGTGTGTAAGTATCTTTGTGGTTTTATATAGAATATATATAGATAAAGAAAAATGATTTTGTTACTGTCATATGTATATATTTTTTTGCTAAAATTAACATACAACCTACCGAGACCCATGTGTTTCAATTTGATAAAGTTTAATGGTTGTTCTAAGGACTTGACAATGTAAGAAACCTATTTAAATATTGTATAGAATAGCTTGCATAAATATATACAGCATATGGAAACCTATGAAAGTTGCAAAGTAAAATAAAACTTATGTTTTCTTGGATTTTGATGTTCTGTCACTTTCACACTGTAAACAATACTAAGCATTTTGCTT
Organism: Carybdea cf. marsupialis auct. non (Linnaeus, 1758); assembly: GCA_010016065.2. Classification (NCBI taxonomy): domain Eukaryota; kingdom Metazoa; phylum Cnidaria; class Cubozoa; order Carybdeida; family Carybdeidae; genus Carybdea; species Carybdea cf. marsupialis auct. non (Linnaeus, 1758). Next base: position 15,105 of record JAAAKL020007270.1, on the reverse strand, counting down.
GTGGGATCAGTGTCCTGAACACATGCTAAGTGAAATGTCTTTATTTTGCATTTTGAATTTGAACAATTAACAATACTTCCATGTCCAGGCTGCATACAAGTACAAATCCTTTGCTCTGCAGGTGATGTGGTTTTAGAGGAGCAAGCAGCTGGATCTGCAGCTTTTCCACAGCCATTTGACCGTGTATTCCATTTCCCAATAAGCTCTGGTAGTACTCCATTGATGACAAATTGTTCAACTTTTGGTACAAGCCACATGATCATTTTCATGTCTCTAAAAATTCTTTCCACAAACATGTCTTTCTCTGTCCAAACAATGAAATCAGCATAAGCACGTTCTGAACAGAAGAGTTGAAGCTGTATCTAAAAAATGAAATACAGGTTGTTAGGACAAGAGTACATGTTTATGCAAGCATACTAAAACTAATACTTAAGTAATTAATAATCTTATGCTCTGCCTATGCTAATGATATGCTTTATGAAGGTAGTTGTAAAATGTTATTTTAGCAGTTATTTCTGCTCTTACTTTTGTAACAACTTGTAAGAGCATGTATTGAAAATAGACTTCTTTTACAGTAACAGGTCACCTCCAGTGACAAAAGTCATTGCTGAATTCATTTTCTACTGCATTTTCTGCATAAGAATCAGAATTAACTTGACAAATTGTTAGTTGTAAACACAGCCCTGATGAGTCATGTGGTCCTAGTGAAAATCAAAAACATTTCAATTCACTCACAGGTTTTGCTAACAACACTATTTTCACTGGAGTTGTTGTAAACAAAACAAAAATTTATGTGTACCATTATGGTTAGCTTGGAGTTTTGGGGGAAATTGAAGCTTAAAACATTAAGCTCCAATACCAGATATTTACAAATAAAGGACTGACTTGTTCTAGGCTTAGTATCTTACACATTTTACCCGGGGAAAATTTTGAAAGCTTAAAGCAAGCCGCTGTCTCTATATCTCTCTATATATGCAACTCATTTCACATGAAGCGCTTACAGCACTTAAACATTGAACATGATGTACTTATATATATACGTCATATATATATATATGTACTTATATGATGTACTTATTATATATATATATATATTATATATATACATCATATATATATGTACTTATATGATGTACTTATATATATACATATAAGTTACATACATACATATACCTGATGTGATGAACATTACCATATATCTTTTATTGTGTATCTGTCTGAGTATTACAGTTTATTTGAAGCAGTAAGGAAAATTCAACTCTTTGAACTGGCATATATAACTGGAATCTTCCCCATTATATAAGTTAACAGGCTTCAATAAATAATTATATCTTATTACCCATGTTTCCATACAGTGGATTATGATGATGCAAAAAAAACAAAAATTTCATTGTCATGGGTTATACACAAGTATCAAATTGGCATGGCAAACCTTGCATCAAAATTGTACACATCTCACAAATAGTAACAAGATCTGCCCAGATGAAATTATACCAATACACTAATCTTTTCTCTGTGGACAGTAGGCCTACCTGGTAGTAATACTCATGATTTCGCTTTAGTTGCATCTTGGAATCTTCTTTTTTTCCAAACAAAAATTATTGTCTGATAAGCAGTCCTCTATTTTATGGTCTTTGTGTTTAAATGGGCACTGTAGCAGGAAAAATGAGAAATGGAAATAATGAGATGCTAGTAAGATAATAATAGGGTATGGTTTTACAATCATAACAGGAAACATGAGGAGTATGGTATGGTTTCAAAATAATATAAATGTATCCTCCACCACCATACATTATCAAATATGGGGCTCACTTGATTTAAATGGGGGTACAACCCCCTTCAACCCAACCCCTTTTTTGGATGCATTTCACTAAGATTCCATTTTATACCTAGTAAAGGTTGCAAGGGTAGCACTCTAAACACCATTTCCTATCTTACGAAAGCAGTATGCATATGATATCACCTGCCCAAATGGAAGGTACCCCATCATTTAAAGTCCCAGTTTCTGAAGTTTCCCTCTTGAGGCTTTTGATCTAAAAGCTTTAAAATTCGACAAGAAAAGTGACTAACCTTGATTTCACATATACCAAAGCCACAACAGGAGCAATGAATGAGGCCATCTGGTGACGCCGCGAGGTACCCTTTATTAGTGCTTATTATAAGTCCACAATTTAAAATTTGGAAGTCCTCATGAGAAGATGCCTGTCTTGCGTGGTACTTTGCCCTTGCAGTTAATTCCTTCTTGATTCCCCAAGTGGTGCCCTCTGTCCGAAATCGAGCCAGTTCTGGGTAGCAAATACTGGAGATAAGTTTCCTTGAAGGAGACTTTACTTTAGTGCAACAAGCAGACTTGAATTTAGATGCTGTGACCCGGCCAGTTCTGAAACGGTACCAAAGACGTGATTTCGCTTGATCCTTAGTATGTTCCTGCACAAGTTCACTGCTCTCCTTGGAAACTTGATACTTTGACAAGCTCTCCTTGGATAATTGCACCAAGGCATCAAATTCCTCTGACAATCTGCTTTTGTCGTATAAATCGGACATGTTCTGTGGAAAATCCAGTAAAATAAGCTTAGGGATGTAACTACTCGAGAACGGCTTGACAACAGACAAAATAGCCGGCTTTGACTTGCATTGTGCAAGGGTATTACAGAAAGAAGCCAGAGATGTTACTGATGGAGGTGCAATACGTTTCCTAAGTGACGGTTTTTGTTCCTTGTTGTGCTTGGTAAACTTAATATCCTTTACTCTTTGATATGAAACTGCTTTCACAGCTCTGGGCATAACCCAATAAGCAGATTTTTCTGTTACGGTCTTCGAATCTCGGGACTTCACTCCAGCCTCAACTGCCCAAAGTAATGAGGCAATGTGGGAACAACTCTCCCCTAAACCAGCCATGCAGTTACAGTGAGCAGACGAAATTTTCCCACCGTTATCACAGAAGATCCATGGTAGTAGTGGCTTCTCGGACATTTTCTGAGAGTGATTTACCTGATAAGTAAATAAACGACAAATGAATTTACAGGAAAGAACACAACGATTCATGGCGGTAAGTTGAGTCGACATGAAGGCCACGATGATTAAGGGAGGTAAAACATCTTACCTTAGCGATTACAAGTCTGTCATTTCCAAAGTCATATACAAGAACTTCTCTAACCCATCCATTCAAAAATCGCTTGTAACTGTCCATACTTTTGTAGTTCTTTAATTCCTCGTGAGTATAAGAACTGGCGGAAAACAACAAGTAGATACTGACATCAATGTAAGTTATCGATGGCCAGAGATCGATATCATCTTGCCAATCGCAGAGCGGTAACTCGTACGGATCCTTGCCTTGCAACAAGCTTATCTTATTTTTATAGCGTTCCTTGGCATCTTCTGAGTGCAAACCTAATGAATAGCCGGGCAGAATACCTGACAATTTACTAGAACGTCTTCTCTTCGGTCGCGACATTTCCTCATTTGACTGAAATCCTGCACTGATTCCACAGCGACTGCTTTCGGAATGAAGCCATCCTGTCCCCCAAGAGACGGTCGCCTAGCAACAAGAAGTCAGATGCAAGGGGTCTATAGGTAGGAAGCTTACACATCAGAGAAGCACATTCCATTGTGCACTTTGTGGTTAGGGAATGTGCTTAAGCCGATTTTATTGCAACTAAAACTTCGCTCAGTTTGTCTGCAGCACAGCTGCTAGAATGAAGTTAAACTTTCCATGTTGCCCAATCGGATTCACAGACTATTATCTAGGGCCGAGCCTGCCCAATGTAGAAACTAACCCAGACGCCAGTACGCATGCCCATTATTGCGTAAGCCTTTGTTATTGTCATAGCATAGAACTTAAGCACGTCAGAAGACCACTGATAAAAAGTTTCCTGTTATTGAAAACCGAACGAATAACTTCCGTCAGTGAAAGACGGGGATTTGTTATCTATAATCACATTTTATCTAAGATGATTGTCACTTTTTAAGCGAGTCATATTATAAGCTTAGTAACTCATGTTATTCTGCCTGGCTGCCATCACACTGCGTTCAGTCGCTTTCCCCAGAAGCATCGACATTTTGTTTTGATGCACTTTGAAAAATTAATTATTGCAACACTCACTAAGAAGGAGTTCTGGGCCCTTTATAAGATGAAATTGCACCAAGTCTCTCTTTGAAAAATTCGCCCCCCCCCCCCCACTATAAATTGGAGTCTGGTGACCCTGTCCTTAGCTTCGCCTCTGGTAGAGCGGTGGGGAAATAACATATGACATGTCATGGATAGGGTCTACCTTCAACTTCTAGTAAGAATAAGCTTGATTTCGAACTCCTGCACCGCCTTTTTCGCTGCATCAAAGCCTCCAACGAGTCGAGCTCTTCATCCGCCATCTTTCTCAGCGATAACGTGAAGCTCGCAACTTAACGAGCGTGAAAACTTGCCGAGGAAAAACAGCCATCGGTTGTCGTCGGCAATCGTAAACTCATGAATATAGGTATCACGATCTGTCCATTTAGTGCCTACCGCATTTCTGTGGGAAGACTTTGGTCAGCGGAGGGCTCCTTGTTTCCAGGCAACTTTGCTTGTAATGGTCTGAACAATCAACTTTGACCCTCAGGCGATAGTGCCATACTGATAATTTCTCTGGGAATCGGATAAGATGTGTCTTCACTGCAGTCAAGACACAAAAGTAAGTATTTCAAATTTAACATGTATTGACGTACTGACGATTTGATTTTTATCAGAGCCGACTGTGAAGGGAGAGCATTTACAGTACGCCTGCCTAGCCAATTATTGTAAGTAGAATAGAAGCCTGTCGACATGTCAAATTTCGCTCATTGCAACCGGAATGTTCTAAGTGATTTTGCTATCCTACACCAACTTGTTGTTGGATTTACGTTGAGTATCATTGTATTATAGTTAGAAACGAGACATTAGACAAAAATTACATTGCTTCCAAGCTGTTGCATTTATTCTCTGGTCTACCAACAATGCCAGACCAGATTACTAAATATGGCAAGAGAAACAAAGTAGAGAGACTTATCACCCAATCTAACTACTGTAAAGGTATTATGTTTTAAAGTTTCACTTGGGTGTAATTCACTTTAATTCGTTATCAAACAAGGAAAATCTGCATAAAATTAAACATTACGAAGAGGTCCAAAAATTCAACTCTTACACCTGGGGAGTAATACCGAGGCAAATAATCATAATCCTCATTATGCCATTTTTAAACCTGTCGGGTTATGAGCTTTTTAATGCTTAGAGAAATATTCTTGTAAAAGGACTTTTGATTTCTGTTCCACTGAGAGAAAAATAGGTTAATTCAACTTGCTTCTGCCTTTTGAACTCCATCATCAATAAAAGAAGGATTCTAAGTCGTCAGTTTCTGGACATGTATACAGAAGACACTATTATATCTTAATTATAAGATATTGAACTTAATTTGATACCTTACCTACCCTCTCATAGACCCTAATTTACTCCTGATGAATTTAAAACTCTGATGACAGTGAGCAATCACTCTGACATTTGCAATAATTTGGACACAGTGTCATCTGGAACTACTCATCAATGATAGAACTAAATTTCTGTTAGAAGTCATAATCCATTGGAAGACACATTCTTACAACTTAGCAAAACGTTTTTTCACCCTACTTTCACAGTTTATTTCTTTGAGAAGATTTTGAATGTTATTTATTGTGGTTATCTGCAGAGACTCTTTTCCAACTTCATACCACATGTTTCTAGTATTACATTACACCTTCTAGATCATGAAGGATTTTCTTTAGCTCATTTAGTAACTCTGTAGGTAAATACAGGAAAAAGTCCTTGAAAGTGTCTGCATTGCTTTTGTTGTCAGTTGATGGGCCACTCTTACTGGTTCATTTTAGGCTGATTTGGGGTACTGATTCATTACCGAAAGGCAATCCGAGACTTTTAAGACTCTTAAATAGATTCTTAGGATTCTCTTTGTTTTCATTGAGTTTATTGTTGATGAAGGGTTTCTTTTTCTTTCTTATGAAGTTTTAAACATGATTACAGGCTTTCTTGACGATAAGAAAATCAGATTGAACTTTTGACAATCTAAATATTTGTAGTATTTTGTCTCTCTTTCTTATTCTTAAGAAGAACCTCTTGGCCCTCCACTCCTCAGTGTCCTTTTTATACATGTCTCTCTAGTTGGGGAAATCTGATCAAGAATGTTGGTGTATATTTGCGTGAAATGGGAGTACACTGCATTTATGTTGTCATAGTCAATATAGTTGAGGAATTCGAAATTCATCTTATTAAGAAGAATGTTTTATCAGTAATTTGTAAGTCATCATGTTCAATCATTTAGCAGTAATAGGACTTCAGACAGATGGTCTTTCTTGTGCAATAAGTAAGTTGATGAGCAGATATATCTAGATCTAAAACTCCTTGTTGGGACATTTAGGTGATGAGTTGGTAATAATAAGATCGAGAAGTGTGGATGATTTATCAGTGTCTACTGTTGCTGATTTGATTATTTACTTTTAATCCATGGAAAATATGATCGTGAAGTGTGGATGATTTATCAGTGTCTACTGTTGCTGATTTGATTATTTATTCTAATTCATGGAGAGAACAGAACTGATTGTAACTTTTAATTCCATTAGATAAAGTAACCCCACTGGTCACCCCACTTGGTTGGTTTTTGTTAGGTGAATATTGGAGAATATATTTTCTAGCTCATCTGAAATATCCCTGATGTTGAAGCTTAAATCATCTCTTATGTAACAAGCAACACCATCATTGTGCTTATTTATGTTATCATACTGTCTAGTATGGTATCATCTAGCTTTGTCTTTGATACCCCTATTATAGCAGCATTGCTCTTGTGTGAAGTCAGTTGAATAATTTCATTGATTTTGGTTAGGAGATCATTTATATAAATATGGAGAAGGTGAAGGTCCCTATTTTTGAACAGCTCCCTAAGCTTACTGTGTGATTAGTAGCATTTAAATCTGTATGATCACATAAGAAACTTCATTAATTGGCGCTGTTAATGAGGCATTGACATATGGGAGTTGTTCCTAAGGGATTTCTTTTGTTATGTGTGAACAATGTCTGCCATTTTAGAAATAGCAAATTCTGTTGATTGCTTAACCAATATATTCAAATTTAGCAATATACAATTAAAAACTACCATGAGCATAATAAATGTGAGGGCGGCACGGCAAGGCTTTACAGGAAGGCACGATACAAGTTGCTGTTAGCGTTCTGCACCATTTCAGTATATATATGATATTGAAAAAAGGGATCACAATATCCAATGGCAATAGCTAGGCGTTATTTGGCTATATTCTACAAACAAATTCCTAAATAGGATCAGGTGATGATGCTGTCTTCGACTGTTTAGGATTTCTTCAGTTGATTACAACTGATTAAACTAGTCAAAGACTACTGTATATGTGGCATACTAAAATATTTGTGGAATGTACTATTACTCAAGAAGAAAGGATAATTATTGTACATCAAATACAGTATGAGCTAAGCATGATTACAAATGATGATGCAAGTATTGGTACATTTGTTTACAAAGTACATCATAGGCTATTGCACTAATGACTGTCATGCTTAGTATGAAAACAAATGTATGATCTTGCAATGCCTGTGATGATTGGAGTTAAAGAGTAATTATGGGAGTAATGTTATTGTAATAATGTACTCATATGAAATAACTCTTTCAACACAGTCCTAGTTCTTTTTGTTAGAGGTTATGAATACATTGGCAACTTTTGTTCAACAAGCATGACTCTCCATCTCACCATCTCACTTATGACACAGGGTATGTATGTGTATGTGTGAAGTTGGTCAAGTGAGGAAGATGTACTGCTGGTGTTTTTGCCTGGTGATGCATGTCTTGCAGATTTGTGAAGGACTGGCTTTAGGTTTGTGCTTTGATAGACTTTATGTGGTAGTGTTTCTGTGGGTGTATTTAAATTTACATATGGTTTTGTGGCCTTAGGTGTATGTGCAATAGGGCTGTGTTTTTAGTTGTAGGCCCTATACATTGATGCTCTTATAGAAGTGGCTTTAGACAAGACTTTTGTGGTTTCGGTTGATCATGGTAAATGTTTTGTGGATGCAGTTGTGTATAAATTTGTTTTTGTGGTTTTGAGTGTGCTTGATGATGGGTTTGTGAATGTAGTTGAATTTGTGGATGTTTTGGTGGATATGAATTTGGGTGCAGTTGGTTTTTTGCAGGTGTAATTGTATATAAAGCTGTTTGTTTGGCTATGAATGTGTATGCTGATGATGGATTTGTGGCTGTGGTTGTGTTCAGATTTAGGGATTTTCTCGTGGATGCACTTTTGGATGGTAGTTGTTGTTCTATGTTTTCAATTGTGTGTGGTAGTTACTTTGTGGGTGTTGTTGTATGTGGAGATAGTTCTGTTATTTTGGGTGAGGGTTATCATGGATTTATGTTTGTAGTTGTTGAGTATAATGCCCCTGTGGTTGATTAGCAGCACAGCAGAAGATGATAATGAACACTCCATCAGGTTATGATCAGAAGTTATAATCCCCGAGGATTCGCATGTATCAAGTCTACACACTCAACCATTAAACTATAAAACTATGAGAAAAGTATAACCTTTTTCATTGCTTTTAAATGTTTTGATTAGAGTAGGCCTATCTAGAATGTTCTAAAGTCCTGGGTCCCCTTGCATCACATAAAGAAAAGTCCTTACTCATTATTATTGATTGTTTGTTAGGTGGGCGATCACAAAAATTCACAGTAGTCACTATGTGACTTGTATTTATGTCCACACTCCTCCTCAAGTCACACAGTGAAGCCATAATGCATTTCTAATGCAAGTTTGATATTGATTCTTGGGCTTCAGTTTTGTAAAGATATCTACAGTCATGCAATTTGTTGGACAATATGTCAACTTAACTGTCCCTTGATAGATTCCATCCCGTAAAAAGTGATGCTGCACCTCAATGTGTTTTGGCTTACAATGGTAAATGCAATTTTTGGTGACAATTGGCTTAAAGTCCATACCCATCTCTTCACACAACAAACCCATTCATGAATTTGTTCCACTGAGATATTCATAACAAGGCTATTCCATAGCTTGCATCTTCTCAGACAGTATGGAAGAAAATGGTGGCAAAGAACACTAAGCTATGTTATGGAAAACAATGTGCTGCTTATGGTTGCTTTTTGATTGAGTATACTTACATGGACAGGGAAAAGGAGGTAACTGGTATTAAATTTTTTAGTTTTCAAACAATTGATGGTGCTATTAAGCAGTGCTGCACCTTAATTAAAAGAAGGAACAACTGCAATGATTTCAGCATAACTAAATACACCAAGCTATGTGAAAAACATTTTGAGTCTAGGTTTTTGTATCGGCCCCCAGGAGGCACAAGGACATGTTTACCTCTGGGAGCAATGCCAATCTTACACTCTTAACAACTTCACAGTCAATAAACATGAATGGGCACCTCCAACTATAAGAAAATCACCTAGAAAGCAAAATGAATGACCTAGATACTATGAGGAAATAACTTGAAGAGCTTAAGTATACCAATCATCACCTGGAGAGTGAACTTAAAACTTTAAGAAGTTCACAAGGGCAATCCATATAAAGGTTAAAAACAGAGAGAGTTTTGTTGCCCATATCCTATGCGAAAACAAGGCACATAACCATTACACTGGTTTCCCTTGTGCGAACTATTTGTGTTTAGTATCAAAATTTGTTGATCCTAGTGATTCAGGATGTAATGTGGTAATGTATTACAGTCAGGATGTTAAGTTCAAGGAAAAGGCAAGGCAGGATCTAATGACAAGATTTGGAAGGAAGAGGGCAGTCAGTCCCATGGAATCTTTGCCCTTGAATCTTGTCAGACTAAGGAGAAACTTTAGTTTGGTACACCTATATTATTTGTTTGAAGTGTTTGAGTCAACAGTAAGCAAAATGATTATGACATGGATAAATTTTCTGTACATAATATCAGTAATGCTTTCTATATGGCCTGAGTGGTGAGCAAGTCTTCAAGTCATTGCCAAGTACGATGAAGGGTAAATTTCCTGATGTTGTATCATTGACTGTGTAGAATTCAAGGTGGAAGTACCATCATTGTTAATTTCTCACAAGCAAGTTTATTCCGGTTACAAAAGCCATACCACTCTTAAGTGCCTGGTTGGTATAGTTCCTGGTGGAGATTTTTTGTTTATTTCTTCAGTGTTTCCAGGCAGTATTTCAGACAAGGACATAACTGTTAGGAGTGGGCTCCAGGATAGAAATCTCTGGAAAGACGGTGGTGGTCTCATGGCAGACTGTGGGTTCACTATCAAATAATAGGCCTACACACAGAAATTAGACATGGATTTAATCATCCCATCATTTCTACGAAGGAGAGATTAACTGTCAGCACAGGATGTAACAAGAAGTCAGCAAATAGCAAGTGAACAAATTCATGTGAAAGAAACATCCAACAGCTAAAGTGTTACCACATTTTTGATAAAGTTATTCCCCCATCAATAATGGGCTTCTGGAACCAATTTATAACTGTTTGTGCATTGCTTGCAATTTATTTGGAACCTATGTTAAAATTTTAATTTGCCAACATCTTATGCTTGAATAATGGAAAAACAGGACAGCTTTTTCTTTTTGAAATTGATTGACATTGTAAATTGCATGATGATTCCCAAATAAGTGAAAACATTAAAACTAACTCTACTAGGCAAGCTGACAACTAGTCTTCAATGTCAAGTGCACTTAAGAAATTACTTCTGATTTTTCCTTATTTCACATCAAATGAGAGGGCGGCAGTGTGGCAAGGCATGACCTGAAGACACAATACAATTTGTGATAAGTGTTCTGCACCGTTCCAGTGTATATATTATATAGAAAAAAGGATCACAATATCCTACAAAGATAAAGGAAATATCATACCTTCAGAAATTAATACAAAGACAATACAATCAAATAAATCTAGCAAATATAGCTGTAGAATAACATATTACAGTTGAAAGTTGCATAAAATCTAAGCAATAGCCAAAATAATATCTTTACGACAGGAGAATGTAGCAGCCTCCCTGTGAGTGGATTGGCTCAACTGACAACAACAACAACACGAAGTTATCGGTCTTTCACATCAATCTATCAGTTGTAACTAATAAATCAATGGTCTTTCACAGTGGTGAAAGTACAGATGAAAATAACTTCCTTGAATCAAACAGCCCAGCGGTGAATGAATCAAATGAGAATGATACACTAGTTCAACTATCAAAGGTGGAACGATAGAAACAAATACGCAACAGATGACTTGGAAACAAAATAATGAAATACCATCAGTTCGCTGACTGCAATAGTAGTAACTAGGCAATAGTTGGCTGATTTCTACGAACGAATTCCTACAGTAGATCCAGTAGCAATGCTGTCTTTGACTGTTTAGGATTACTTCAGCCAGTCATAACTGATTTACCAAGTCAAAGACTACTGTATGTATTGCTTACTAAAATATTTACGGAATGTACTATTACTCAAGGAGCTAAGTAGTATACTGTGTTAGGGTTACTAAATACAGTATTTTGTGTTACACACAGAAAATATACTGTGTGTTACATTAAATACAGTGCAATCTAAGCGTGGTTACAAATGGTGAGGCAAGTATTGGTACATTTGTTTACAACTTCCGTCATACCGGTACGCTATTGTACTGATGACTATTGTGCACAGTGCAAAAACAAATATAAAGATGTTGCAATGTCTGTGACAATTCAAGTTAAGCAGCAATCATGGGAATAACATTATTTTGATGATGAAATTATACAATGTAGCTGTTTCAACACAGTCCTAGTTCTTTTCATGAGAAGTTACTTCCATTCAACAAGCGTAACTCAACCATCTCACACCAAGCATGATGCTTTTGAATCAGTTCCTTTTATCTAGAATTATTCATGAACTTCAACTCATGAGATAAGAGTAGGCCCCTAGGGGGGTCTCCAGGAATGCATTTGGCATTGAATACTAGGCGTTGGGGTGACAAAATGCAAGAGATTTGACTATCATTGTAGCTGAATGGAGTATTTTCTAATGCTAATGTTTTAGATGACATTTTAATATTTTGATAGTTGATTTGAGAATTTGAGAGGCACAGGGGGTAAAGGGAGAAAATCAATGCTAATGTATGAAACATCTCCAAATCATAGGTTGTGGATAAAGTTAATACTACATCATTCATAATTAATGTCGATTAATTTTAGCTCTATCCTCGACTAACAAAAAATGATTCTTTCGTGGTTCCTTCAATAAAAGTAAGGGCATTTTAGTATGATCTTAATTAAATACATACACTGTAGAAGTAATGGTGAACAGAATGCAGCATATTTAAAACCAAACTAAACATATTGATAATCATCTGGAACCAGTCTTGATTGTGGATTTTGCTAAGCCCTGATATATGTGAAACCTTTTGCCTAGTTAGTTTTATAATCTCTTAAAATGATTATGTACATTGAGAAAAAAACCAATAGTGCAATAGTGCTACATTAACTCCAAATATCTAAGGTACTTAACTTATAAGGCTTAGATTTATTCAAACGCTTAAGAGACAAGAATTTATCATTTGTAGCAATCTTTCAATGTGAAGTTTTGTTGTACTATACAGCTTGGAAAATTATGGAATCTTCTATGGAGGGTAGCACAACATTTAGGGAAAATTTCAATTTTCCCCTACTCTCAAAATTTGTAAATACTCTTTTTAATTATATGTGTCAAGTGTATACTCAATATTCAAGTTGATGTTTGTCCAGTTGCATGAAATATTGGTCCCTGCAAACATAGTCTCTGTTTCCCACAGCAATATTAGCTTTGTATGTTTGTCTGCCACTCTTTCTTTACGTCTGTATGCACTTATCAAATTAATCAGTGAAAAATTGCATTAGCTATGATGGGTGTCAACGAATAAAGGCATGAAATAGAGGATAGTTGACATTCTTAAAAGTTGAAGCTGATTCTTTAGTCATTTATAAAATTGAAATTAAAGTCAAGGATTTTTTATTGCTGTTTCTTCCAATGTTCCTTATCAAATATGAACTCTATCAATTACTATTCCTTTGGAAGTATAAAATCAAAGTAACACCAGGTCTGAGTCGTTAATGTGAACTGCATGTGCACTTGATCACTATGCTCTCTGTTCAACTTTTCTCACCATTAATCCCCAGCATAACACAGAAATCCTTGGTGATGTAACACACATCCTTTGGATTAACATCCTTGTACTCATCTGAGCACTGTATTTCTAATATCCCTAGGGTATCCTCTTCGCTTTCATCTATTACCTTCGCATTGGGGGATGCACCCAAACAATAGCCAACCCACATTTCTCAACTTGAACCTGTCTTCTTTGGTCTGCAAAATTGTACATATTTCTGTTTTGCAATGGGCTCAAAATATCTACCATATGCCATCTTTTGGGTGACATAAGGGTTCAGTTTTCTTGAGACTTTGCTAATGACTGAAATCCAGAGTGTGTTTTAGTATACTTAGAGAAGAGTAGATATGCCAGTAATGTCTGTTCCACTATCTTGACATCTTCCAAAGAAACAATCAAGCCCAATACAAGTGACTTAATTTCTGAATTCACCATTTTTCCAGGTAGGTCTCTATGGTGCTTTAATTTGGAAAGTCAGGGTAGACTTGCATGCATTGTTGTAATGGATTTGCATCTCTGATGTTCGAGTAGCAGGAAAAGCCTACTGTGTTTAAATGGCACTGAACTGATAATGTTGAGCAAAGAGGCATTGCTCCAAACTTTGTTTTAACTGTGGGTAGAGTGCTAAGAGATTTTTGTAAAACACTTAAATTTGGGAGACTTGCATATTCATTTGATATCTCTTGTATGTGTGTTATAGCTTTTTCAGGATTAATGTCCTTTTCCATCACTGACTGAGTATAATAGAAGGTACTCTCAATCCCAGTATATCGTGGATTCATTTTAGGTGCACTCTCATCTACAGAAGTTTCCTTTTGCTTTTCCTTATTTTAGGTGATTTGATAAGTAAATCAGGACCTTTCTCTGTTTGTACCTTATTTCTTCTCTGTAGTAGAGACCAAACACAGGGTTTACAGTTGCAAGGAAAATCAGCTGGAACCTCCATAACTTTTTCAAGCTGCTGTTTAACTAGTAGCTTCATCAATGCAAAGCTGTGTGGGCATGTTCTTGATTGCCCATCTTTACATTGGCGATAAGCAAATTTGATTGAGTTGGTTGCCTTGCAAAAAAATCACAGTTACAGATCTGTCTTTTTTTCTAAGGTTGACTGCACCTATGCTGGGTGGGTTACATGGTCCAGATTTTTTTTTTGCAAGATGGTACATTGGGTACTAAGGGTGGGTCATAGACAATAACAAATGATGACGGGATAGTATATTGGTACTAAAATGCAGAATTTTTAGCCTCCTATTTTAAAAATCTGTTTAAGAATCAACTTTGTCAATGTGCTTGAAGAAAGACATTTATCTGGAAAACCAGGTCTGATAGAGAAAAAAACATGTAATATTGGGACGTTGAGAAACCTTGGTAAAACAGGCTGTTGTCATTTCCTGTTCCTTTCACACCCCAACATTTTAATAAAACACTTGACAAAACAATGACTTACTAACTGGAACTGTTTGTTAGAATTCAGGGTTTAATATTTCATGAACGTCTAATATATTAGTACGTTCCACTGGTAAAGACAAAAGAAATATTAGCTTTTCATGAGTTGCTGTGGCATAAAACACAGCCTAGAGCCTCTACTAAGGTATTAGTTCTTAAAAGTTTCATGAGTAACAGTTCCACCTAGAATTTCTTCATCAGTTTGAAAAATCTGTATTTTCATTAAAGCATTTAACTTGTTTGATGATGCAAGGGATGGATAATGGATTCCAGAGCAAATTCAGAGGCGAAAGCAACTACAGTATTTCAAATCTGTCAAAACTTTTAATGGTGAGGTGAAGATAGTAGAGTCATATTTTGACTAACTGACTGACTGTTGATTTCCCCCTTGCCACAGTAGGAAACCTTCCACTGCAAAACACTGGCAGGAATTTTTCTCTGATTATAAGACAGCAGATATTAGTTGCACTTCGATATCTGGTGAGAGG
>JAAAKL020007268.1:0-17069 GCA_010016065.2 Carybdea cf. marsupialis auct. non (Linnaeus, 1758) | reverse complement strand
GGGTGTGATCGGGTGGAGGGCGGGGGGGTGGGGGCGGGGGGGGGGGGGGGGGGGGGGGTGTGGGGGGGTATGATACATGCACCTTGTAAGAACGACGACAGAATTTTAATCTCACCATATACAACCACTCATCATCCATGTACCACTTCTGCTTTCACTCTCAGCATTAAAGCTATTCATGTAAAAATTATAACACGGACAAAGTTTTTGGGAGGCATGGAGCATATCATGGGTAAAACCTGGAATAGTACTACAATTTTAGAATCGTCAAGCATATTTTTACATGATTCAGTACTGCAATTCATTTACATGTCCCCTCAATTCATCATGGGAAAACAGCTCATATGTAACGTGTATGCAGCAGTAAGCTCTTTATGTGTCATTTTCAGAAGTCGTCTGAATTGTATACATGATATTACAGTAATAATATTTTCATTGCTTATATGGCGCACTGTACTTCGGATATGGTCGAGTACGATCTGATATGACATCAACTAAAATTAGACTAAAGAGTACGGTACAACATGTATAGGCACCAGTGTTCTAGCCTATAAAAATACATTCAAAGAAAATATATTAATACTGAAGCAATAATCAAATATATACCCAAAACCCTCACTAGTTTGAGAAGGCATGCTTTTCAAGGAAACGACATACACCCACTATGGTGCTTTAGAGCTGACAGCTCCGCAACCGGATCCGGCGCCATACCGTCATCAGGAGCAACCACTTCACAGTTTCGGCCCCTCTTCCTCAACTGCATTTTTGAAGTGGCTGGGCCCCTCCGTCTTGAGGTGGTAACCTGGCACCCGGTGTCAACTGCTATCGTTCGAGCCTAGACTTATTTTCTCTCTTCAAACAGACCCCGAATGATGCCCTCCATGTTGTTTCCTTTGCGTCTTTGATAAACGTCCTTATCTCTGGGTTCGTGCAGCAGAATCGATGGCGCAAGGTGCTAATTAGCCCTCGCTCAATACACCCGAAGAAGGCGTGCTTTCATAGTCATGTACTTCATTTGCTACGCTAGATAATCAATGGAGGAAATAGATAAATTATAATTTGTATGATAGCCTAAAAAATACGTTACAAAGTCGGACCTAAAATAATGCGCATTGTTATGAGTTCTTAAATTGTCTGGCAGAGCGTTCCAAAGAGCTGGTGCAACTACAGCGTATACTCTGTCTCCTGGTGTTTTACTTGTCCAAACCCCAGGTGGTGCAAGTAAACGTGCTTTTGTACATCGTAACTAATAATCGGATTGTCTCAAGTCTCATATCAAGCTGGAGTAGATACAAATTTCGGCGTTGGCCTTCTACATGTAGGTTGGGATCAAGAATGTCTAAAGTTAAAGGTTCCAGGGCTGGCCCTTGTTGCGAATAACCTATCCCACATTTCCTCACCTGACGCGGTTCCAATTTATCTCATACAACAGTAAAACGCCAAAAAATATTTCCCTTTCTTGTAGCATTTTGATGTCTACTGCAGCGTTTTCAGTTTATAAGGTTTTGTAGTTGAGATTTAAGAAAGAAATAATTCAAAATAACCTTGACAGCCCTTGACATTGTCTATACGTACCATCCATGTGGCCGGAAACCTTCATTATCTGCCATGCCGTAAAAGAACTATAAGGAAATCACAATTATCATTGAATCTACAATTTGCGAAAATAATAAAATAATAGCCTAGATCTCGAGGTAAAGAAAGGTTTGTATGTACTGTCTACAGTGAATGATTGCTCTAACGTTTGTATGATTATAATGCTTACAGATTGTTTCACAACTCCTATTCGTGCTACGACAGTTTGGTGAACATGGTTCAAAAAGTAATGAAGTATGGAATCCTTTTTGGCGTTGTAACCTTCCACCAAGGAAGTGTCAAAATGTTTCGAGTTGGCAGGAAGAGAATGAAAACCACGAAATGGCAGTAGCTTCTGAAACCATATTAATGTTTTGAAGATGATCTGAAATTGTTACAGTATTCTTTGTTTGTTTCCTCACCTGAAATTTACACTACCGAAAACAATATAATGAAACAAATAAAAAGGCATTTTCAGCAAGTATAGGTTTGCGTAAAACAGAGTGCGGTAGAAATAAGCTTTACATCTGTGAACTGTAGAACTATTTTACTTTTAGAGATTTGTGGTTTACTAATAAACTCACAGAATACGTTCGGTTTATAACTTTAGTATTGGCAAGTGATTCTCTTTAACTACATTGTTATAAGTGTTACGGAGTCGCCTCATGTATAGTATAGCCAATTAAAAGTACGGAAAAAACAGTAACCAGGCTTAGAAATAGAATTTTCCATGAAGTAATAAAATAATAGACATTACAACAATATTACACACGTGAAAAAGAGTAGATAGAGATACTTAAGTGTTCATCAGTTTTGATGGCTTTGAAGGAGTACTTGAAAGAGTTCGACGTTTGACGTTTGAAAGACTTGTTAGGTCTTCAGCTGTTCCATAGATAAAGGTTTGTAGATCCGTAACGCCAGAAGGATTTAAGTGAAGCCCAGGCATAATTGACAACTTGCTAACTCTAGTAGGTCTCGCTCTTCAGTGAGTCTTTTTTTCCGACTTCGGTTTTTAAACCCATACGCGGGAAGAAGTGAATGAATAATTGGACTTCAAATGTCCCAAGGATGACGTGTATAAGATTACGATTGAGTTTCGGACAGCCCTCGAGGAAGTGCAGTGTCATGGTTTCGAAAGCGTCACTGAGGAAATGTCATACCGTCAACAGGAAGATCCTCAACGCTAAAGAACACGTAGGGCTAAAAACAATATATAAACAATACTCCTATGACATAAGGAACACAATGCATCAGCTTAACAAATTTAAAGGCAATATTGAGATATTGGTATGAGAAACTGATTGAAACACAATGTCAATGCTTTCGAGCATATCCGATGAAACTGTGACAGCATTTTAGCATTTCAACACAAGATACGTCTTCAAGAGTGATAGCATACGATTTCTGCACCTTGTCCTCTATAGCTTTTATGCAATTTCACTTCCACCTCCGGCCTTTCGGAGTTGTTTTGTGCTCAAAAGCTCCATTTCTTCGTACTCCAATTATAATCGTGTCTCGTTAGTGAAGTGTGATAGCGAGCCAGGATCATTTCAAGAGAGCTTTCCTTCCCTTGCTTAGATCTCTCAATGATAAATCGAAATTGAGGCGAAACAGAAGACTCGCTTTGTTCTAGATTAGAGAATCTCTTTTTTAACACGCTTTACAACCTCTCGTCATAACAGCAGACAGAAAAAAGTTATGCCTAACATCAAAATTTACATGTCTGGGAGAGAACAAACAATGATTGGTTCTAGGATCCTTATGTAGACAAAGACGTTACCCTAACAGCACAAACGTTCGATGCAGATTTTTCTTTAATGGTCTTCATTAGTTATGCAAGTAATTTCATCCACGTATTTTCCTAGTACCTGAATCTCTAATTTCTTCCAAAAAGTATAAAACTAGATCTCAGTAAATGTCTCACTCAAACCTACTAAAATTTTCGCCTTACGATACGTGTATATTCACATGACTAGGACTGAAATCTTCTTTGTCAGCTTAATCAGTGATATTCACCATAAAGGTAGGGAACAAATAGTGCAAAGACACAACACTTTTGAACTGTTGTAACGAGATGCCGTTGGAAGATGAAATGATTAACCGCTGTTAGATTTCGCTACAAATGAAGAGTGAAACTAGATTTAACTGACAGTTGTGTTTTTTAAAAATTCTAGGTTCAATTTGTCTGGTCTCCCAGCATCAGAAGATGTTGAAGTTATAAAACGAAGTAACTAGATCCAGATAGATGGATACAGCCCAGTTATTGGTTATTAGTGCCAATATGCTTCGAAACTCCTGTTGCCCTCTATTATCCGTACGTTTGTAGTCCCCAAAACGAAGCGAAGTATCTTAGGAACGAGGCAGTATTTCTGTAATGTATTCCAACGCGGCACTATTGACACACGTGATTTATGTTACCATCATTGCATCACCGTTCTTTAATGTCTAGCATGGCTTCAGTCGAAAATTATCATTGAACCATGAGTTATAAAGCCGAAAAGAAAATTTTCATATCGGAAACGGTCATTTTAACCATATTACATTTGCACATCTTGCATGTTTACCGCAATAGGATGGAAATCATGGCTCAGAGAAAACGCTCAAGTGGTTTGATTAAATCCTCTGAATTATACATCTTGATTAGAGTCCCAAGTTTTCTAGGGGATTAAAAAATCAAGGCATTGCTATGTCGCTTTGAAGTACGATGTGAACAAAATAGTAAAGCAGTACACTTTGCAATAGAAAAAAGCCCTGTTCTGTGGAGACATTAGTAATAAGTTTAATAGCCTTCGTTGGATATCTAACAAGGACACGTGTCGCAATAGTAAGACACTTAGACCAGATTAGCAGACTCAAGAAAGTATCAAGGGAGTTATTAGAGAATATTGGGATCTTTATGAAGGTTCTGGTTCATATGATTACACTGATGTTTGCTCTGTGATGATACTTAAAAAGATTAGCAATTGTCTGAGTATGACAAGCCCGCTGAATCAATCCATGTTTATTCTAGATTCTCTGAGGTAGCCATAGCTATGGGCTTCATGTACAATTATATGAAGGACTCCGAGAATCCATGCCTACGAGTACCTATCATGACGGCGCAATATGCTTTAATAAAACAATTTGTCTTGTGAGACTCTCTAGCTCAAATGTTTGTTCCCCTCACAACCTGATAACCTACTCGCAGGTTCGTAATGGAGAGGAAAAATCGAGATTCTTAAATCAAGAAATATATTTTATATAGCCTTTAGGTTTTTTCAGGTTTCAAGCTGGTCATACCATGCTCTTTGCGTTGGATAATATCATTTCAAGGCTGTTGACTGAAGTGGAAGTGAAGGAATGCGGAAGTTTGAAAGTGGAACGATGTTTGTCAAAATTTTCATTTTTGTATTGTCAGAAAGTTTGTGATACAAACAGATTAACAAAAGGAAGACTAATTCTGTAAAATTTTGAAAACACTCTGCCATTGGTTTAGCAATTGGACAGAAACCCCTTCCTTTAAACCATGGGTATCAATGTCATGGTTTTATCTTCCCTAGACATAACATGATTTTCATATGCTATATTTTTTGGTCTGTATATATGGCAGATGTAAGTGAATTTTTCTTTGCTGTTAAGACATTTGTATGGTTTGGTGACCAAAAATTCCTATGGGCCATTATTATTTTAAACAAAGGCATAAGTAATAACATCTTCTTTACCCATTAACAATTCTATCCCAAGAGGTAAGAAATCATCAAATAGTGAACTGATACGTTTCTCAATATTCACCGACACCAGGTTGGTAATTTTCACCATTATGTCTTCATAATATAATGTTAAAGTAATTACAGTGTTTTGATTACCATTAATTGCCCTGTTTAGATAGCATTGAAGCTTTTGGCCATTTTGTGCCATATCTTCTATATATGTATATATTATACTTTTGATATTGTGTTATATAGAAACATAGGTCTGGTGAAAACAAACTGACTAAGTACCACTTTGTTTCGTATTCTTACAAAAGCTGCTGTTATGGATCTCGTCCTTAACATCAATGATCTTCTTCTATCCTTCCTAAATATCTTACCTTCATTTCCAATTGTTGTTTAATGTCCTTCCCCTTAACCAGTTAAAGGTTGGAAATGAGATTTAATTATTAAGGTGTAATCTACCATTCTAGTTATTATTTTCACTTACACAAATAACACTGATTTATTGTTGCAGATGTATACCGATGATGTTAACCGTTATCAATATACATCATTTAACCGCAAATGTTCTCTTAGGCCACAAGTAATTACCCATAATGCAGCTGCACGTTAAATATGGTATAAATAAGAGCCAAATTCTGCTATCTCTGTGTAGCGTGCCAGCAATTTACTTGTCTTTATTTACCAATTTGTTTGTTGATGAGAAGCATCTTTCGTTACATAGTTGAAAATATCATCCACAACTTTCGAGATATAATTGCTTTGCAATTACTCGTCTCCTGGAAGCTTCAGCATGATGTTGAAGTCATTAGCTAATCCATTAGCGGTCTCCTTAGAAATTTCAGCTGGAAAGAGCATGATCAGGCCATTACTTAAGATCCGACGGTGGAAGTCATTAGGTCTTGCGAAAGGCACTTGAAAATACACTAGAGACCTTTATCTTTGCTTTGAAAATCTTAAAAAATCTGTTTTCCTGTTCCACGAACACAAACAACAAACAACAGCAAACACAGAAACCATGTTTTGAAGAAATGATGTTAACAGCTTGGTAAATGTTAATTGTTTGGTACTCGAAATGCCTTCAATAAATATAATACTTATAATTGTAATAATTATTGTAACTAAAAAAAACAACCGATTCCTGATGCATTTTATGTTACATTGTAATATTATATATTATATTGTATAATTTTCTTTCATAATTTGACATTATCTCAAAGTCCAACGTTTACAACCACAATGTGTGACAGAATATTCAAAATACGTTAATAAATTGACCTGTGACAAATTTTTCAACTAGAAATAACAAATGATAATAATAATGATAATAATAATGATAATCATGATTCTATAAGATAGTAGACATTAATAGAGAATAATTTCAAGTGTCTATTACTCTTTAAGGATAAATAATCGTAGCAAATTTGGCTTTGAAAATATCCGTCTGAGGAGTAGAATACCTCTGATGAACATTTCAAGCCTTTCGATAGTACTGTGAAATGATAAGCTATTCTACAGCGAAGTAAAAAAAGCCTTCAAGGAAAACAGTTAAGCTCCAAGCTTTTCAATTCCATTTCATAAATACACGAAACGAGCTTGCCAGTTTAACCGCTACTGCTAAATATTGATAAAAAGCGTGTACAAGTTACCTCTCATTCATGCATAAAAATAACATAATTTACAACTAAACTTGAACTATATGAAAATAATTGATTGACCTCTGCTGTAAATGACAGACAGTGAATTTAGTTTACTTCTACTAAAATTAATGATATCTGTTCCGCTTACATCGAATTACGAGTCCCCGGCTGGCCAGGAGATGGGCTAGAGGATAAGTGTACCCCTTTTCTACCTACGTACTATTACGTATGAATACCTTGAATAGAATTTCTTGTTTAGACAACGGCGACGTCACCCTACCCCCACCCATCCCTATTTAGAGTTGTTGCTACAGTCCTGTAATGAAATACGATATCCAAGACAAAGTACATTTTTTTTAGATACTTAAGTGCACATTTGCAAGGTTTCTTTGTCAAGAGGTATCAGAATACCTGGCTATTCTCGGGCCAGCTTTCAAATTTAAGAAAACACGACGAGTTTCGTGCAAAGTAGGTCGAAAAGTGAAATGTTCTTGCAGTAACATTGGATACAAGATAATGAGTATGTTTGGCATACTTATGTGAAGAATAAATTCCATTGTATTCCATTATCTGAAATTTCATTAGGCTTTGTTAAATAATGCTAAGGTTTTGACATTTTCTCCCTAAGGATGTAAGTTTCTGATAGACAGGTTTTATATCAAGCAATTAGTCCATTTACCACTATGATGCAATAAACATCAATTATTTTGTTTAGCTTAGAATGTCTTTTAACATTCTCCTAAAGTTGATATGTCAAGAACGCTACATGACTATAATGTCGATTTCAATGATTTGTTCTCAAACTACTACAATATCAAGAGAAAAAGAACTACATGAATATGGTGTCTAGGAAGGAATAACTTTCCAAAACAAGTGCAAACGACGAAACAAGTATTTTGAGGTTAGGATGCCCGACGTAACATCCAAAAATTTACATCTGAGTTACGTTACCTCTAGATTTCTTTTCTCTTTTATGTGTTTATCTACTATAAGTTTCCTATTTTATGATGCTAAAATTTTATTTATTTTCAAATTCAATCACACAGCTATTTATTATTAACTTTGTTAAGAAATCGACCACCGTTTTAAAGCTAATAGGTTCTTGTTAAACACATGATGAAAACAACATAATAAGGTTGAATCAGTTTTGAATTGAAGTTCTAAAACATCATTTAGAATATGTTTATAGAGGATTTTCAAACATTGTGATTCCCGTATCTGTTTTCATAGCATGACTGTTAAATTTAGTGTGCATTTTGATATTCTGTTGATGACACCTGCCTAAACTCTGCCGGGTCTCTGCTTTTATTTTCTAGTGATCCCCAATCTATCAGTCTTCTGTAATCCATTTCATCTTAACTGCATGCTCAAAGATTTTGTTAGAGATTATTGTACTCAGTTTGAGGTGTGCTCCAGCCTTCGAAAGTGCCTTATTGTTTGTTTTGATTCTGTCTCCATGGTATCTTAAATACCCTTGTTCATCTTAACGAAGAACACCGTAAATTATTGAACACATTTCCATGCCAAATACTAAAACGTGAAAAGGAATAGAGAACGTAGGATTTGCATTACTTCGATTTGCAAAATTGTCAAGGTGTCAAATTTCCTTTCTTCAGTTTGAAGCAAATCCAAATGGAGTGAATCTCCTTACAATATGTACTTTCATCCACACAGTAAGACATCATAACAAATGCAGTGATTATATATAGGATATAAACTTGAAGTTGTAGCTGTTTTTATAATTGTTTCCGGTATTTATTCCAATTTCGTGCTGAAAGATTTAAATATGACCCAATTAAAATCGCCTTGTTGAGTGTTTTCACTAGATTATTGTCATTATTATCACTAGTATTATTACTACTATTACTATTATTATTATTATTATTGTATTTTAGTATACCATGTTCTAACAAAGACATTGAATTAAGATACTTAAATCAGAAAAAATTCAGCTATTCTATACAAAACTGTACACTTTTTCTGTCATGTTTACAGTACGTTTACTTACCCTTTTATGATGGCGATGTTTATTTCTTTGCTAAGTCCGAATTTTCGTGTCTGATAAAGCGCATATAGAAATTGCATTGTTGAAGCTACACTGGAAACTTCTTCGCTTTACCTTATCATAATTCCTTAGGTGGAAATTTACGTAAAAATTTTGTCAAAAACGTTTTGTCAAAATTTTTGCATCAGTATATTTGTGCACGTTCATAACAAATGTTGTCCATGTTGCAAAATATTAAAGTAACATGATTTTTTTTACCTAGTTACAAATTGTCTTTTGATCTTTCCCTGGCTTGACGCTCTTCCTTCCTCTAGCCGTATCAGTTCATATCAATATCTTACTCAAAACTTACTAATGCTCTTGTTTACTAGGCCTTTGGAATACCCAGTAGTAAAAGGAATTCTAACAATTCTTACTAATACAAATTATGGTAGATTGAGAAGATGATGAGAATTTGAAATGATATGATCTGATGGTGGATTTCTCTTTTCCTTATAATCTTTTCATAAGATTTTTTTTCAAATCCTCTCTTCCTTGCATTTTCCAATGGGCTCTGGGCAGATGGAGCGGATGGTAATTCTATGCGCACATCTCATGGTGGAGAGAGACTGGTATCTAAATCTGTCCAAAGCTGCATGTTGATGCCCATCATTGGAGAATCAATCCCTAACGTGGCGGCTTTAACAGTAGCCTGTTGGTTACACTTTCCCTATTTTTCTTGCATCTTTTCTAAACGAAGATTTATGAGTACAGATATTTGCATAGTGCTTTACGCTGCACTTCATCTATTGAAATGTCTAGATCACGTGATTTTCTTTCTTCTTTCATGGTTTATGTTGTTGAAATTCCTTAATGGAGCATTCTAAGCGCATAACTTTCCTCCCTCTCACTTCCGTCAACCATCTGTATTCTCTAGACTACTACAAAGGTGTTCATCTCAGCCTTGAGGCAGATCGGTGTTAGTGGTGGCTCCGCAATGGAAGAGAATAACTGCGTGTACCGTAGTACTGTTGCATTAAAATAGAAGTTTGGCCTTTACGAAATTTGTACGTTGTCCTATCAACAATGACAATTTTGAACTATTTGTCGTAATTTCTCTCCCTAAAACCAATATCTATCGGAAATACTATGGCTGCATGCAGAAATTTAAACTCTCCCGAAACGTGCCTCCTTTCCATTTTGCCAGCCACACATCTTCTCCAAAAGCTGTTTAGAAACTTATTTCGACCTGCAATTGTCTTGCATACCGGGCTGGATCTAAAGAGGGATGATGATGAAATCAGAACTTGTGCCCCATTGATTTTGTATCTTTCACTTATGAAGTTTGGTTACAATTAATGTTTCTCGGAGTTTATTCATGGTGTTTATTCATCTGAATATTTTCAATCTACAAAAGGATTTATTTTGATACCATACATCTTTTTTTACGTGATTAATGAACTCTTAGTAGTTTTAGCTTTTGTAGTAGTAGTAGTAGTAGTAGTAGTAGTAGTAGTAGTAGTATATTGCTTTAATGCAATTTGTAGGTAAAAAATCATAAAAAAGGGGGGCAAAAAAATTGAAAATGGAAGACGAGCACTGACAGAGAAGAGCTTAAAACGTGTCAGAGAAAAACTGAAAACTCTATGTCTCAGGGGCAGGGGAAGGTAAAGCAGATTGGGAAGGGGGAAGCAAGTAGACAGGGTTTAAATTTACTTTTTCACGTTCCACTGTATGCAAAAGCAAAATCTGTTGTGTGTCTTAACACCCATATTTTGCTGTGAATGCGACACAATGTCTGTCGCCATCAATTGCAATTTTGATAAAGCTAAAAAGTGGTCATGGAAAGTAAAAGAGATTTGGCAAATCTTTGGGGTATGGCTGTCAACGAAAGTTGTTCTTTAGCTGTGTAACCAGGCTAAAAGGTCCCTGAACGTTGAAAATGTCTCTTGCCGATGGATACGAAACATGACTTTAAACTCAACTCATTGCTACTTGAAAAAATATCCTCAAACATTAATAACGACTTCTTAAATAAACAATACATCACCTGTAGGAAAGTAGGCCAGACTCCATCTCTTGTGGGTTTATTTCTAATAAACAAGCAAAGTATTATTAAAATAACATCAGAATGTGTAGAAACAAATCATTGCATTAAGGCTGGTTATCTCTTTTCCAATACAGAGGCCTCAACTTGCTACTAGAGGCAAACTACACCAGATTGGCATGCAGAGATAAATTCGAAAGCAACATAGAACCCAGACTTGCATAACGTCATCAATCAACACAAGGATATTTTATTGACGTGCCTTGTTACTCTCGACGCATTTTCGGAAAGTAAATGATAGCCCTCTGAAATAAACTTGAAAGTCCTGCTGACGAATACCGTAGTCAACAAAAGTGTTATGAGTTCTGACCCGAAAACCTTCAAATTTGTTGTAAAATTTCATTTGGTCCATAAAATACATGTGTCTATAAATGAGTGCCTGATATAGACGGTATTTGTGTTGCTGAAATAAGACGATAGCAGTCGCTTATCTGAGCATGTTACAAGGTCGTATGACTAAGCAAATACGTGCCAGAGATCTTAAAAGATACGTTTCGGCCATATCATTTCATGGCAATGATTGGTATCGCTGCTAATAAATTTATTGACGTACTAATATTTATTATTCTGTCTCTTCCAAGAGTATGGCTTGCTTGAAAATATGAACAGTCATTCCCGTCACCTCCATTAATACGTTTTTGGTCAGAAATGGGTATTTCCTTGCATAAACGATCTAAGGTGTATATATTTTACAGACCCAGTTACAAACTACGTTTCTAACAAAGCCAAACCAGACGGTAGATCTTTAACTCCTGGTGTAAAACGCGGAATTGTATTACGTCATCTGCCGATTAAATGCAATGACTAACACTACAAAGAAGCAACTTCATTTAGTATTTTACAATTTATCGCGAAGACCAGAGGACACATAAACATAATTTCCTAACTAATTGGCTGTTGAACACTTTTTGCTATAACTTCTTTTACGCAATCGAATCTGTAATAATGTTCTAAATAAATATTTGATCAGCTTTCATTGTAAACCAAACAAATGAAGTATTCACATGAAATGTGAAGGGAGACAATGTCACCATGTTAACATCAGATCAAAGCATGCAATGAAACGGGTCTCCATTTATATTTTGACACCGAACTCTAGTTGCCATTTCCTGAGACTTTCAAATAAATCTCGTTTTCTGTGATATTTGATCATGTCAAAATAAAGTGGGAAGGCTCCTTTGTAGAGAGATCATGTTGATTTTCAACGAACTTTAAGGGAATTTTACAAGAACATTACACAAAGATGTTTTTGCAGCTGCGCACGTCGAGCACCCTACCGAAATTAAAAAGAACGGCAAGAAAAGCCGAGTTTAATAATTGGTATTACCTCTGCTTTACTCATTTATAATGCTACGGAAGATGTTTTAAATGTGAACATTAACTTTGTTTTCTTTTAAAAACAACACCTAATAAAAAGCAAACACAAAAGAACATTTATTACCTTTTAAAATAATTCAAGTTAACAAAGTTAACAATTACTCTCAGACTATTATGCTTGTATGACGTTTGACCTACACTACCACATCACGATGTCTCCATCCTGATACAATTCGTCTAAGATTGACTTGGGCCTGTATAGAATATGTGTTTACATTGGGACAGGTTGTCCAGTTTTATCATTTATCAATAATTTAAGCAAAATCCCGTCGTTTCACTTCCAACGAACAAAATCAACGTTCATTAAATATAAAATAAATAAACAGGGTTGTCTCTACATGCGCACATGGCTACATTTTGTGTGGAAAGCATGACGCAGTACAAACTATAATGAGTTTCCTGCAGTTTTTATTATGCAATCAGCACAGGTGTTTACCTTCAAATTACAGTCATAACTGCATGTAGGATACACCAGGAGACGATTAATTTAGCTTTCTAGCTTATACTTCCACGTCTAGAAATTTTAGAGTATGCATAGAACCCAACTTTTATATATTAGCCGTGAAAAGTCTGTGTTCTAAACATAACACAAACAACATCTTCAATTATCCAAACAGATTAAACTCAATATATGAACGGACTGTTTAGCAAAGAGGGACCTTGAAATAAATTCAGAGCGGCTTGCAAAGCCCATTTCAATTCTCCTTGGTGGAGTTTTAAAAACCCTTAACGCGACACATTAAATTAAAGATAGCAAAATGAATTTTATATTATTATTTTATATTATTATTATTTATATATATATATATAGTGGGGAGGACGTCTTTGGTGAATCTAGATGTAGGTTTACCTTCTCAGCCTTAGGAAAATTTAGGACATGACAAGCTTTACCGTTGCCTTGAGCAATGTTTTGACATATAACCAAGTAGTTAGGACGGTGATAACCAATAATAAGGAAAAATGGTTATAGTAGTTTGTAAACTTAGAAATTTGTTCCCGTAATTAGAAGACTGTCTCAAAATGGAGTGTGAAAAATCGCAGCATTAACGAGGTTCCAACTTCATTGAAAAATGA
Organism: Carybdea cf. marsupialis auct. non (Linnaeus, 1758); assembly: GCA_010016065.2. Taxonomy (NCBI): domain Eukaryota; kingdom Metazoa; phylum Cnidaria; class Cubozoa; order Carybdeida; family Carybdeidae; genus Carybdea; species Carybdea cf. marsupialis auct. non (Linnaeus, 1758). The sequence continues at coordinate 3,620 of JAAAKL020007268.1, read as the reverse complement.
AAGGAAGCATCAATATTTTGGTAATAAATCGTTATATATCATATATCAGAATACGATTTGATAAAGAAAAACATTGCGTCCAACAGGAGCAAATGAAAGGATCTCCTTTAATTTCTCTACCTCTCTATATATATTCACAGATTTAATATTTGCTAAAAAGGAATTTATAAACTATATATTTATTTACAAAGAACTATTTATCTAATAAGTGTTCATTGTTAACAGTTGTAACACTGCTAAACGCATGGCATGGATCCCTGACCATTTTCTAGAGGCTTACTACAAGTACGAAAGTAGTAACACAGAAACTATATAGTTATCTTTGCAATCTATCCGTCATATGAAATATTTGTCATATTTATGTGTACTTATATAAATACTCCTCTGGACCGTTTCGCCATGTTGTCTACAAAGCTTTCTTTAAAAACAACCGAACCGCGATGTATCCCAACTTTGGGAAGCTTTGACAACCCACCCAGTCCATGTGAGGGAAATGAGGGAGATAGAAACTCTAGAAGCCTATTAGATGGATTGTGCTGTGTGTTCAGCCTTCTCAAACCTGTGCCACAGTGAATATACTCGATATACACGTAAAGGGTATAAGAGAATGGAATCTGCCCAACTACTTTAACCATAATTCCCTGACTAGACCTCTCAGCTGATCGAACAGTTAAGCACTCATAAGTCGATATCGAAGGGAGAGTCCATCAAATCAACATGATTCAATTTTCTACAGATTACAAATTCACAGACAGACGTGCTCTCAATTTCTTTTTGGATATATTGATGGGTACAGGATTAGTAATTGTAATGTGTTGTCTCCCTAATATCCATATGAACTAACAATCTCTAGAATTCTTGAATTGAATAGTACTTTTGATAGTAACAATTTGAGAATCAGTAGAGGTAAGTAGTGAGATTCCTCTTTTTATGTTATAGAATTACTCCAGATAACAGTGTCAGAAACATGCTATAATAACTATCGTGTTCCTTTTGGTGCTATTTTTATTTCCTTTTGCTAGCAAACACAAGTCTATAAAATACAACTCTGGATCAGTTTTTACCTTTTGTTTTATGTAGTGCAAATCCTAACAATCCAGCAGAAAAACAATAATGAAAGACGTTTGCACTAAAATTGAGAAAGTAATTCTGGAAAATATAATCAAATTTTGAGAAGTTGAAAGGGCAAGGGAGAAAATCAAACTAAAAATTGAGATTTTCAAGTAACCTGGAGACGACAAGAATTTCTTACGTAATTAGCACTCATATGAACTTTGCACTCCACAGAATGTATATACACAGAATCTACATCTCTAGTGCCAAAAGAAGGCCAACGTATTTATGCCCCAAACTTTTATAGCATTTTTAGAAATATTGCCTTTCCCCTACTTCCCATTCTGCTAAGTGTCTTGTCTTATTTTAAAAGGTCTTCTCAGCTATCTGTAATGTCTATCCTGTTAGGGCTAGTCTACTTGAATCTACTGCCGCTTCATAAAATATCATTTCATCAGGATTTTCTACACGTCAATTCTCAAGCTTGAATTTGGACATGTCGTATTTCCAAATGACGGATACATCTCTGTGTAGCAGACATCTACATTGTGGTAAAAAGAATAGATATTCTCAATTGAAAGTGGCAAAAGCGGAGTGTTGGAACACTATTTTGTCACATGTATATACGAAGTATTTAAAGGGTATTGTGAGAAACACACCAGTTTTTGAAACTTGTTATGAGGGTAGAAAGGGCTCCTCCTTGTGCGAAAGTCTACTCTCAGATCTGCCTTATCATGCAAAGGCACTCACGCCATTGGCGACTAAAGAATAAATAAAACAGTTTCTTAACAAAGCCATAACAAAGTATTTTGATTATTTGCCGGTAAGTGTCATAATCGTTGCTATAGAAGATCACAGGGCAGGGCATACACGTAGCTGGCTTGAAGCTTCGATCGACAATGTTGAACTTTTTTGTTTGTAGGGAGGATAGTGGGGAGGACGTCTAAGATCATAACGGTTGAAACGGTGCGAGCACAAAACAAGAAGTATACAAGGTTTGAGTGAACAACCTATTATTCTCTGATCAACTGAGTGCTATCTAATGATCCTAGTGACTCCATTAATAACACGCTAATTAGTAGCTATAAACATTGACGTGAAACCTTCTCCCTCCGACTTCACTGGGCAACGTCACTGTTTATTCAAAGCCCGAACACGTTGTTTAACCACTTCATGACTCCTTTTAGTGTGGCCTCGTCGTCGTTAAGCTCCACGCTGAGACTAAACCACGAAGCCTGTCCTCATAGAATTCTCCGGAGTCAGTTTTTATAACCTTTATGACAACCCTGCAGATTGGTTTTGAATGGTCGCGAGGACTTAGTTTGTCCGATTTCAATCATTTTGGCTAAGATTACAACAAGTACGGAATAACACGTGCTACCTTTTCATTTCATAAACAAACTGTCTTGCATTAATTTCCCGTCTAGGTCTACGAAGTCCCTTTATTACTCGATGGCTCAGGCACTCGTGATATGGCTTTTGCAGACAGTCAGAACACTGGAGAAGCATTTAGTGGCTTTAGTTGCCCCTGAGTCCTAGTCGGTGTATTCAGGGCCGAGGAATTTTGCCTTCTGTTTACATTTAACTTCTTTTAATCTACTAAATATTCTAGTTTTCTGATAAAATAGTGCAGAGATCAATTGCCGCTTTCATCTAACCATGATTAATGAAATACTGGTAAGACGTTTATATATCCCTACCATGAACAACTTTATATGCTTTATTTATACCGCAATCAAGGGAACCTCGTCAGATAACAGATAATAGAAGTCTGTTCCATCATAACGAAGTGTATAGTGAGTGGATTTGAACTGCAAGCGAGAAGAGTAACATATACCAAAAATAAAAATGGCGTCCTTGATATCAACATTCCTGTGCTATCGAGTGCGCTCGCACAGGTATCCTCACATGATACTTAACTCACAGATAACATCAAATGTAGACACTTCTCCAAACATTTGTGTATCAAATACAATGATAAAAACGTCCATAGAGATGCCACGCTCAAGCGCTTACTTCCAGCGTTCTTCTGTTCATACATCGGTGCACGTTATCGAGAGATGTGCTTACTCCAGACTTCCAGGGTGCATAAAATTTGCATGTGAATTCTGATTGATCATTACAGAAAAGAGTAAGCAATAAGGAAAAAGAAATTTAAGTACTTGTGGTAGTTAAGCTTTTCGTTAAATCCTCAGGTGACAATTGATTACAGATATTCACACTTTGCCATATTAGATTGTATTTACGTGTCTACATTTTAGTATTCGACACTGCACCTTAATGCATAGGTGACACCTAGTTGGTGTTCACCAACGTTATTTTCTTGCCAAAGATGAGCGTGCAGCGTCCGCCTCCGCCGTTAAGAAACTAAATTATCGAATTCAAAATTAGGCAATTTTAAAAGATTAAGCATTTTTTTCAAATGATCTGTTATTTAGCCTCCTTACAGCGTCGACGGATGCTAAGACAGCCAATGATTGCGAAAGGAAACGTCTGGCTGCTTGGTTGCATCATTCTGGCGTCACCAGATGCAATGAGTGAAGGCCGACGTCGAAGATAAACGATCT